>JAEBDU010013289.1:348674-395847 GCA_016802625.1 Heliconius numata | reverse complement strand
AACTATTATACGATACGAACGGCCTATTATTGAGTTATATTGAGAAAACAACGTGTACCTAATTTTGTTCAAGAAAGGTTTTTTTAAAAAATCTCAAATTCCTTAATATTGTTGAACGTGCATGGGGGTGAATAAAGTTATGGGTTATGGGTTCGAGGAATAAATGATTATCGATTCCCCATTCTGGTAAAGCAGAGCGATGCGTTGAGTTCTGAAACTCAATTATAGGCAGGCGTCTCGGACCTATTCGAGCCGAAAGCGCTGTCATTTTAAGGTGTAAACGAGTGTACCTAAATGAAATTGAATACAAGTGATCCCTTTTAATTGCCAACATCACTATTCATCAATTATTAACCCCCTACGAAAACAGAGGTGCGTTATAAGTTTGACGTATCTGTATGTCTGTCTGTAGCATTGTAGCTCCCAAATGGATGAACCGATTATGGTTTAGCTTTCAATCCACAATGTTCTTAGCTATGTGTTCTAATCCAGCTAGCTTTACAATTAAATAAAAATAATAACAATAATAACACACACTGCACATCATCACAATATCCTTGCAAAAATAATAATAAAAATGTTAAGTCTATTAGATTAGTCCATCAGAGCATCCGTTGCTTGACGGGGCGCAAGCAGCTAGAGCTGGAATTATTCATGAGCTCGGAGGAAATTAGTATTATGTGTATTATTGAACATTGGTTAAAGGTGAACCAGCTCATGTTTAATTTCAGAAACCACCGGATAGGAAGCTCATTCTGCAGACTCAACACAATACATGGGGGTCGCTTATTATATTAAACAAGAACCTTAACTTCAAGGAACGGAAAGATATTGTGTCCCTTTCTGTAGAATGTTCTATCGAATTAGCGTGTGTTCAACTAGAGCAATTCATTGTTATATGTGTATACAGACCTCCCTCCGCCAATTTAAAATTATTTTTAGAAGTAATGGATGAGGTCTTAAGCAAACTTACCAAGTCGGGTAAGCCTTTGTTAGTGTGTTGGGACTTTAATGTTAATATTTTGGATAGTTTAAGTCCCACCTTTAATTAATAAGTCTTTTTAAGTCACACAATTGACTTAATTTATTTATGGAGCCAACCAGAATAACCCCTACGACTACTACTTGTATAGATAACATATTTACTAACATTATTCCATGCTACAAAAGCATTATTAATAAATTGGATTCTGACCACTCTGGTCAGCTAGTAGAATTCTATATTAAGAAAAAACAGGAGGCTAAGAAAAAAATTGCTTTTGTACCTGTCACAGTTAGTCGTTTAGTATATGAGTTTAGTTTAGTAGTAGTATGAGAGTTAGTTTACTAACTAATTTACTAGTTTTAGATAAAACTTTACATACCAATTCTTTGTACAATTCTTTTACTCTTTTATTAATAAATTTCATTCAATATTTTCTCCCAAAGAGATTACAATTACTGATAGTCCTATCTTTGGTGACTGGGCCACAGCAGGTATTTTTAAGAGTAGGGAGACACTGTATATGTTATATTATGAAAAACAGTTTAATAGTGGTGAGGAGTTTAAAGAGTACTTAAAATCTTACTCTAAAATTTTCGAAAGAGTTTGCGATATTGCAAAATCTTTATTTATTAAAACAAAAATCAGAAATAGTAGTAATAAAATTGAAACCACTTGGAATGTTATTAATGCCAAGACTGGGAGAACTAGGGTGAAAGATTCTAATTTTAAACTTAGTATTGGCGGTCACATTGTTGATTCCGAGTTAGAAGTGGCCATTGCATTTGAAAAGTTTTTCTCTACTTTCCCAGTCAGTCTAACAAACGATTTAGGTTCTTCCACCACTATTGCAGAATTGTTAATTAAAGATAATGTTCCCGAATTTTATAATGGTTTCGTTTTCCGTCATGTAAATTATTCAGACATTAGTGTAGCTTTCAAATCAATTAGTATGAAAAAGACAGCCGACTTGTGGGGTGTCTCAGTTAATATCATAAATTCTTTAATTGATATTTTGATTCTTGATTTAGTTACAATTTTTAATAGATGTATTGATTGTGGAGTGTTTCCTGACTTGATGAAATATAGTAAAATAACTCCATTGTTTAAATCAGGTAGTACGCGAGACCCCACAAATTTCAGACCGATTTCAGTACTACGTTTAGTAAAATTTTTGAAAAGCTGATGCTCAGTCAGCTTCTTACTTATTTTAATAATAATAAAGTACTGCACACAGGTCAATTCGGTTTCACTCGTGGAAGGTCAACATCTGATGCTGGGCTCAAATTATTAGACAGTGTATTCGTGGCTTGGGAGGAGTCACGTGATGCCTTTGGGGTGTTTTGTGACTTGTCCAAAGCATTTGATTGTGTGCAGCATAAAACTCTTATCAGGAAACTACACCACTATGGTATAAGAGGCATTGCTTTGGATCTTCTAACTTCTTATTTAAGTGATAGGATTCAAAAAGTCAATGTCAACGGGAAACTATCACACGGGTCACCTGTAGCATTGGGGGTGCCACAAGGCTCTATTCTGGGTCCGTTTTTGTTCCTTTTGTACATTAATGACTTACCTCACCTTATGAGAGATATCTGTGAAATGGTGTTGTTTGCAGATGATACATGTTTAGTTTTTAAAGTTAATAGACGGCAATTGGAAATTGACGATGTAAACAATGTTCTTTCTAGGATATTATGCTGACTGTTCTTATCTCGACTTAAAAGAGGAGCAATTAAACAAGCTTGAGCGTCTCCAAAATATCTGCATAAGGTTCATATTTGGACTCCGCAAATACAGGGTGAGTCATATTGAACTTTCCGGTTTTGGAAGGACGTTGCACGAAGAAGGGAAGGAGTAGAAGGGTGGGGATGGTGTCATTAGACGCGCCATGACATGCAGTTTTAGTGTGAGCAATGGCTTGGTCGGGACAACATCGTGCGTTCGTAGTTGAAGAGTTTATTAAAAATGGCGGCTCCGTGATCACAACACAGCGTGCGTTCCGTTTACATTTTGCTATTGGTCGACGTGATCCCATTCCCACTGGACCAACAATCAGAAATTGGGTATCAAATTTTAGAGCAACATCATCAGCATTAAAAACAAGACCACAAGGCCGAATTAGGACGTCAACGTCAGCGGAAAACGTGGATAGAGTGCGGGCTTCAATTCAACAATCCCCTCGGCGTTCTGTTCGGAAACATGCCGCTTCACTAGGATTATCTTTCAGTAGTGTCCGCAGAATACTGCATAGAGACCTTAAATTTCACCCATACAAGATTCAGGTAGTGCAAGAATTAACAGTTAGAGACTTAGACACACGAACAAATTTATGCCGCGACATTCAGCAGATCCCCCGCACTGCTGTTTTGATCTTCAGTGATGAGGCACATTTTCACCTCGCCGGAACTGTCAACAAACAGAATTTTCGATACTGGGCTGAGAATAACCCACGAAACCTACACGAACGACCACTTCACAGCCCTCGAGTGACAGTGTGGTGCGCTATTGCAGAGTTTGGTGTGTGGGGTCCCTATTTTTTTGAAGAAGATGGTCAAGTCGTCACAGTTACCTCTGCTCGGTATTGCGACATGCTTGAAACTTTTCTGAAACCGAAATTGGAGGAATTAACGCAGAATCATGACAACGATAACATCTGGTTCCAACAAGATGGTGCTACAGCCCATACATCCAGGCGTTCAATGGAAATCCTGCGACAAATGTTTCCCGGTCATCTCATTTCTTTGCGAGGTGACGTTGGGTGGCCGCCGAGATCACCTGATTTAACCCCCTGCGATTTCTTTCTCTGGGGTTACCTGAAGGAAAAGGTGTACACGCATCGTCCCCGAACCATCGATGAACTGAAGGCTGCAATCACGGAAGAAATCAATGCTATTCCGCTGAATATGACTCGACGAGTAATGGACAACTTCCGGGAAAGGCTTCAGCAGTGTGTGGTCAATGGAGGTAGACATTTACAGGATATCATTTTTAAAACCAACTAAATTAAAACTGCATGTTATGTGCTTTCAAACAATAAAATAATTTTTACTGCATGTCGCTTTGTTTTTAATACACACCTTATTGAAATCGGAAAGTTCAATATGACTCACCCTGTATGACCACGTTTCCGAATTCCGTGCAAAGCTCAAGTGGCTCCCAATTCGACTTCGCCGGAATACACATGTTCTCTGTCTTCTGTATAACGTTCTTTTCAACCAGTTTTCCCCTCCATATCTTAAAGAACGATTCAAGTTTTTAAGTGAATCACATAATCTCTCTCTCCGCTCCCAGAATACCTTATCTCTAAAAATTCCTTCCCACTCATCTTCCTTTTGCACAAATTCTTTTTCAATCAAATCCGTACGCTTGTGGAACTCTCTACCAGTAACAATTAGACAAGCTAAAACATTACTAACCTTTAAAAAAAGACTTAAGGAATATTATATGACACTATAATCCTAAGAATAATTAACAAATGCAATTATTGTATATTTATGTACTCAAATAATGTGTTTAAGTATGTATTTATATATTTTCATGTATATATATATATATATTTATATATATGTATGTATGTATATGTGTATGTGTGTATATGTTTGTGTATGTATGTATATGTGTAGGTTTATTTTTATAAGTGTATGTACTGTCGTATCTATAATAATGACATACTCAGTGCACCTCTTCCCATTTAATTAATGATCTCCTCTACCCCAAGGTTGCCTGGAAGAGATTGCTCATTTAGCAATAAGGCCGCCTGTTGTACTATCATAACAATATTATCTCTCCTGATTGTGATACATGTTTGGTGTACAATAAAGAGTATTTTACTTTACTTACTTACTTTACACTGGTTTAGTGCCAATAACTTGCTTTTAAATCGTAGTAAAACTAAATGTATCAGGTTCTTTACAAAGAATGTGCAAGAAGTAGAAACCAGGGTTTTGATGAACAATGAGGGACTTAAAGTAGTTAATGACTACTGAATAATTTTCTTAGGTATAACATTAGATACTAAGTAACAATGGGGTCCGCATATAGAAACTTTATCTGGTAGACTTAGTTCGGCAGCGTATGCTGTCCGTAAGATTCGTCAATTGACCGATGTAGACACCGCGCGTTTAGTATACTTCAGCTATTTTCACAGCATTATGTCTTACGGCCTATTACTTTGGGGCAGTGCCACTGACATAGATACCATTTTTGTGCTCCAAAGACAGGCTGTCCGAGCAGTCTATAAAATGGGTCCACGGGAGTCACTAAGGAATAAATTCAAAGACGTTAACCTCCTCACACTACGCTCCCATATTTACGATAACTTAGTACATGTGCATAAAAATATTAATAAATTTAATAAAAACAGTGATCTCCATCAACGTAATTTAAGAAATAAAAATAAGCTTGCTGTGCCCTTCTCTCTAGGCTCTATAAAGTGTCTCACTCATTCATAGGTCAACATGCACTTTTATAACAAACTTCCAAACGACGTGGTTAATTTATCACTGAATAAATTTAAAAAAGTGGCTAAGCATAGGCTCTGCCAAAAAGCATATTACTCTGTTAAAGATTATGTTCGCGATAAAGATGTTTGGAAATGAGTTGCTCTATTTCTAAATTAAAATTGTTAATTGTAATTTGTAACAAATATTGGCAGTTAAAAAGAGTGGCCATGAGTTTCTTTGCCTGGATCTTCTCATGAGCGGATATTTGAACGGGGTTTTTTCAAGTCAAAATCGCACAATTTTTTGGTCATTTTGTTTTACATTTTTTTTACTTTTTTGACATGTCCAAGTAAATGTTAAGCATTTTTATGGAATAAAGATATTTTGACTTTGACATGATTCAAAAAAATGTGTGCATCCTTTTAAAGATTATGCGTTCTTTTATTATTTTCTTTAGTCAGTTGTTTGTTTTATTTTTTAAAGCTCTTTAAAGGCCATGAGTTTCTTTGCCTGGATCTTCTCATGAGCGGATATTTGAACGGGCTTTTTTCAAGTCAAAATTGCACAATTTTTTGGTCATTTTGTTTTACATTTTTTTTTACTTTTTTGACATGTCCAAGTAAATGTTAAGCATTTTTATGGAATAAAGATATTTAGACTTTGACTTTGACATGATTCAAAAAAATGTGTGCATCCTTTTAAAGATTATGCGTTCTTTTATTATTTTCTTTAGTCAGTTGTTTGTTTTATTTTTTAAAGCTCTTTGTGTCGGGAGTTTTAATACCTAAATGAAGTTGAATGAACTCTTGAGCTCTCTTTAAATTGCCAACACAACTATTTATCAAAAAATTATCATTATATACAAAAAAATAATGAGCATCACACAGTATCCCGCATAAAGCAGTGTAGGCAGAGGGAATCAAGTGTTAAGACACTCCGTTCCCCACTTTCCGCCGACAAAAATATATATATATTTTTAAATTATTGTTTTATGCAACAACAAAAATAGAATCACGTAGGTATAGATATATTTTTATATTTATAGTATACGGAGATTATTGATTATTTATTAAAGGTCAAATATGTCATGGTTCCGTGTTCTACAAAATTAAACGTAAAGTTGCTCGTATATGCACAACTTTTGCAGATAACTATATAAACAGTATACAGACAACAGCTTAAATTTATTAAATGAAAGGTATATATATGTATATGTATATATATATATATATTAGAACCATAGGTGGTTTTATATTGTTGTTCACCTGATATTTTTATTTCTTAAATTGACATAACATCAAATTACTGTAAATTATTATTACTCCTCTATAATTTTAATACTATATAATCGCTTTCATATAAAAAACATAGTTGCTTTGTAATATATTGTTTTAAAATAAATCTGTATATAGTACACACTGTAGTAGTAGGAGTAGGGTGTAGGGTTATTTAATAACAACATTGGAATTGTTATTGGACATCAACTTGCACAAAATTTCAATTCGACTGTATGTTTTTTTTATGTTTGTTAACTCAGAACTTTTGACCGGTTCATTTTGACAATGGTATCCAGTATAAGGTATAAAGTCTTCAATTTGCATTAAGTATGTGCGCGACAAATGGACGAATAACTCTCACGCCAACCGATGTCGATGATTCTTTTTTAGAGGAAAGGATACACTTCAAGTTTAGTTTGATTGTTAAAAAACATAATTATTGTCTTCAAGCTTTCAAAAAGACAACAAGGTGTTCTTATTGAAAGTCTTTTTGACTTTTTGATACGTAATTATTTCGTGATGCAAAATGTTAAAACGAAAAATGGAGTGCATGTGCGGGATACAGCGTGAAACTAAGCATTCTTGAATGAATTTGTTTTTTGTTAGTCAATGGGACATTACATTATTACCTCAATTTATATATTATAAACGACCTTCGTTCAGTACAATAATAGGTAATTTAATGTCACATAACGCGACGTGTACGCAGATTGTATATTTGTTTCAGGTACGATCATTACAGTGCCTTTAATATCGCTTCCTTTTGAAAATCATATTGTAGTAAACTATCTTATATAAGACACATATAACCCTCTTAGTGCGTCGTTGTGGCATGTAAATGTAGCATTGAATGTTTGCCTGCAGTGTGCCGGATACAGCGTGAAGCTGATTTAATTTAGTTCTAAAAATAAATATCGTTATTTTTATAATATACTAGTGGGCCCGCGCGGGGCTACGCCCACTTGAAATAGAAATATCAATAAAGAAAACGTATACTAAAGATTTAGTCAATTCAGTAAAACAGTTGTATAAAATAACTGTTACGGCAATTAGCAAATTTGTCGAACTACGTACTTTAAATTGACATAACTTTTTTATTTATGAACCGATTGTAATAAAATAAACCCTATATATATTTTCGGAAGCTTGTCAGAATCTAATAGTGAAAACAGCATCTAAATCGGCTAAGCCGCTTCTGAGATTAGCGATAACAAACGCACAGACAAATTACGTTAAGGTTCCCAATAACATTTCTTTTTAAATATCTTCCAGTACAGACACCGACCCTCTTAAGATTTAATTATAAGTATAGAATAGATATAGATATAGGTATATTTCTTGTACATTTACATATATGTGAAGCTCCGCTCTCTACAGGAGACGCAAGTCGCAATCACAGTTCATAAATAGTCTTTCTAGCCAGTGCCAGTAGCCAGTGTACAGACAGTGGCACACTATTTTCCGTTCTCGTAGGAATGTCGAGAAATCCCCTCTTATTGCTCCCCTACACTCCTTAACCTAATATGTAAAATTTCAACTTTCTATGTCCGTTCGTTTCGTGGGTACGTTATTGCCCAGTAACTCATTAATTTTATTTTGTTTACCTTCATGATGCATCCCGCACATAGCATAACCTAGTGTTAAAACACTCTGTTCCCCATTCAGACACTGCCGTTTGTCACTTTCCGCCGAACTCTTGAAATATTTTGTGTTGAGGGGCTGTGACCAACTGACTGATTACCAGAGCGGAGAAATAAAAATATTTAATACCTCCGAGTAGCAATCAAACCCACAATCGTTGCGTTTTCAGGCGCACGCTTGTGGTCCTACACCACGAATAAATAATAAAATATTTTTCATTAAGGTAATCGTAAACCCAGTGATGTCACCAGGCGGCCCGAACCCTGAAGAGGAACGCACTGAGCTACTCGGCTCTTTAACCACGCAGCAACAGCAAAGGACAAGTGCTAGAGTGATCAAAAAGTTGAGGCTCGAACCGCAAGCAGATAAACGAGGTAAGGTATAAGGAAAATTATAGTTTTTTTTTAAAGCTGTATCCCGCAACCAGCAGTGACAGAGGGAACCTACTATTGTGATATTTTTTTTATAACATTTTTACAATTAGTTACTTTAGTTACAATAAATGCTGTTATTTTAAAGCGACTCAGCGTCTGTTACGCGTTCGATTCCCATTCGGGAAAATGTTTTTTTTTATTTCCTAGCTCTGGTTGCCAAAGCTCGGTGTTGAGTTCCGCTATTTACATATAATGTCCCGAAAATTAGGCAGTGCGTAAACCTGGGCGATGAGTGCAAGACGGTGTGAAGACTAGGTTTCCTCTTTCTCTTCCTGCTGTGCACGGAATACAATGTGAAGCAAAAAAAATAAAGTTAAAACTTTTATTTTCTTCCTCATTCTCAGATGTTACGGAATGCGAAACTCCAAACAAAATTGACGACAAGGATCCTCTAAAATTCCCAACAGTGAAACAACGAATGCCAAAAGCTCTCTGGTCTGCTGATGAAAAAAGCTTATTTTTTGAAGCTTTAAATGAGTATGGAAAAGATTTTGACGCCATTACAGCGTATATTTGTGCTAAAATGAAGAAGAAAGGCATGTCGGATGGATTGAAAACTAAGACTCAAGTTAGCCATTTCTATTATAGGACTTGGCATAAACTGTCTAAGCATGTTCATTTTGATGAAAGTGAGCAAAGAACAGATACTTATATATTATTTTTTAATATTTTGTTATGAATTATTGCATAATATTTAATGGTTTTTATCATAATTACTCCACACAGAAATGTTAATAAGTGCCAATTAACTGACATTAAATTGGTACAAACACGAACATTTGACATTGAATTTGGCTGTGAGATAAAATTGATTATTTCTAAGATATTTTTATAGAAAGTTACATACATACACATACATAGCTTCACGCTTTATTCCTAGCGGGGTAGTCAGAGAGAACGGAGCGCCAAACGCTACGGTCTCTACATACCTCTTTCGCCTCGTTCACTGTCCACCGGGGGATCCTCATGCTTTTTACGTATCTTTCCTCCAGTATCTTTGATACTGTGTTTTCGAAGGTCAACCGAGGTCTCCCCCTACCTCTCTTACCGCTCACTTTTCCATCATAAATCTTTTTTGCCATTCTTTCATCACTCATTCGTTCGACGTGCCCAAACCAGCTGAGCACGTTCTTCTTCATTCTCACTGACTGTAACATCTTCATGATCATCCCTTCAAATTTTTTAACCTTAGTGAATGAGGAAACCTGTGCTCGTATTGGAAAAGTGGTCAGTGGTCAGGAAAGCTAGAGGAAAGACCACTACTTAGAACATTTATGTGTAGAATTTCCTTGACATTTCTAAATGCCGCTAGTATAATAATATTATGGATTTTAAAGATTCATATTATACACTAAATCATAATAACAATAATACTGACATGTCTAAATATTCGCATATTTTATGTTTATCCAAATTTACTTATAGACATAGTCACATATTATTATTTTAATAACATATGTATATTTACACATTTAGATGTCAAAAAAGTAGCTCAAGAGCTCTACGCGCTAATCAACTACGGTGAGTTACGCCGTAAGCTGGCATCAGTGAATGAGAAAACCTGTGCCCGCCTTGGTGAAATGGTGAGAGGTGGCAGTATGGCGGTGCGAGCCAGGGGCAAGACTTTAAGAGTCAGGACGCCTATGTGTAGAGCATTGAGGCGGCTGAATCAGATCGCAGGTATATATGTATGCAGAGAAGTCGGTACACGAGGTTTAGTTTGTTTGGTTGGTGTACAATGTCGTGTAAAGTATATATTATTGAAAAATACAAAAAATTAGTTTAATAAATAAAAAAAGTTAAATAGTATTACTTTTATATTGTTTTCACAAGACAATAGATCGTTAAGTTAGTTGTGTAACTATAATAATCATTAATTAGAATATAATATTTGAAACAACTATACCTACTATCATGTAAAGAATATAAAAGATTACGGGCAAAAGTTGTAGTTATACAGTTTTTATATTTTAATACATACGAATATGCACTTATAGATAATATATCCCATATTAGCGGACGCGCGCAGCTTCGCTTGCGTATTTAGGGGTGAATTCTAAAAAACCACGAAACATGTGTTCAATGAAATATTTTTAAGAGTCTAAATTTCAAATTTTATAAAAATCGGTGGCGATTTAAAGATTTTTCCATACAAACTTTCAACCCCTTATTTGCACCCTTAGGGGGTGAATTCTAGAAAACCATGAAATATATGTTCAATTAAATATTTTTAAGAGTCTAAATTTAAAATTTTATAATAATCCGTGGCGTTTTAAAGATTTTTCCATACAAACTTTCAACCCCTTATTTGCACCCGTAGGGGGAGAATTCTAGAAAACGATGAAACACGTGTTCAATTAAATACTTTTAAAAATCTAAATTTCAAATTTTATAAAAATCGGTGCCGATTTAAATTTTTTTCCATACAAACTTTCAACCCCTATCTCACCCCTTTAGGGTTAAAATTTTTCAAAATCCCTTCTTAGTGGATGTCCAGATTACGAAAGTAAACATCTGTCCAAATTCCACGTTTCTACGCACAGCGGTTACGGCTGTGCGTGCGTCTTACCTCAGTCAGTGAGGACAAGTCCTTTTATATAATATATAGATATTAGACACTTTTGCTAAATTAGCGGCCCTATCACGGCTTCGCCCGCAAATTAAACACATACCTATATATTATAAACTATACTGTAAAGTGTCTGTCTAAATCCGTTCAGTAGTTTTTGCTTATAAGTGGAACAAACATCCATCCTAACGAACAACTTTCTCATTTATAATTTTAGTAGGTAGGATAATAAAAAAATATTTTTATTAACTAATAACAAACGGATGCAGTCTGATACTTTTAAAATGCCACAAAGATTTTATTAAAAGTTGTAACAAGAAGTTATATATTCGACATAAATTGTACAAAAGAAAGCGCGGCGGCGTCGAGTTCCGCCACTTGACACGCATTGTCTGGAAGGAGAAGGGAGTGTCCGACCACTAGGTTCCTTCTGGCTAACCTGCTATTTGCAGGAGACAGTGTAAAGATAAAAACAGAAAGATAAAAATATTTTAATATAACCATAATGTGTATGTATAAGTCTTTATTATTATTGATTGAAGTCATCACGATTTATAATATTGTCTTTAAGCTATTTCCCATACCCTCTACCATCACATTTTTCATCTTGGTATCTTGAATGCAAATGCGACATGTTATGGCTTCGATTCCCACTGTAGGAAATGAAATATTAAATATTTTCATTTCTTCATTCGAGGTAAAGCGCGGCCTTCAGTTCTGCCACTCAACGCGCATTGCCCTCAGAATTCGGGGGCCCCCAGAATTAAACTTTTTACACTACGTCGGTAAAATTTGGATTCCCACTCGGGACGGTTACTTTTCCTTTACTCGTTCTCCTAACAAGACAATAAATGAAGCGTAGAGTTCCGTACCTCAACACGTAATGTCTCGAAAGTTAAGCGTGCGTGGAGAACGGAGTTCTTCCAGTCTACTATATGCGAAAAAATTGTGTAAAAACATTTCATTTTAATTCAATAAATAAGTAATTCTACAAATTATTCCGTTTTTTCTATCAATAACCCAAAATAATAACTTAGAACGTGCATGTGGCGCTCGTGTATGCTCCCGAGCACAAGTCATGTTAAGGGCACGTGACTCAAGCGCGTGGTCACGGGTTCAAGCCGCGGCACATAATCCTAGGTCAGCTGCCACAGTGCCTTTGCGTACTAGATTGGTAGCTCTCTTGAAAGCCTTGGAAAGAAGATGGAAGTGTGTATCCTTTTTTTTGTCAATTTTTACATATATTATTGAAACACATTAATTGAATATATCTAATAGAGCTTTTATTTCTCGAAATTAAACTTGATTTTTATAGGGTGGTGTATGTAACATAACATTAAAGTTATTGTTGCCTACACTTCACTATAATAAACATTATGGAATTATAAAACCAATTAAACCAAATTTTAAAATAAAAAACTTAAAGAAAAAAATAATTTGTTAAACCTATCTTATTTCCTAAATATAAATATTCAGTATAATTATAAATATACAATATCGGAAAATGGTATAGATACAAAAATAAATGAAGAACACAACAAAGATTGTGATGAATACCAAGAGATGGGTGAATGTAGAAAAGATCTAGAAGATCATCTCAATTTGGAAACTGATAGAATTATTATTCAAGGTACCTATATATAGGTATATGTAAATGAAATTGACGCTTAAATTATTTTATTTTTATTTTGTAACAATAAGATTTAGATAAAATAATAAAGTTTACGTTGTTAATAAAATATTTTTACATAAGCGTATCTAAACGCAACGCAACATGTAGCATATAAAAATAATTTAAATGTAGTAGTCTTGAATCTAGCCCATAGTGTAATGTTATAAGAAAGTACTAGTCACCTTTCCTACCAGTTATAAAAATTTGAACGTAGCAGCATTTGAATGCGCGTTTTGAAACCGTCCAAAAGTCACTTGGCCAAATTCAGCTACGTTCAAATTTTGAGACGTATTCTGAATTTTTTTTTCTAAGCATGAAATAACACTAAAAATGTCAAAAACTGATATTTTTTATCTAATTGCACGTATAATGTCTTATGAAGATACATAATTGATACTATTAATATTTTTAGAACACCGCTTACCTAAAAAGATAGCCCTACATCTAGGACCTAGACCAGGTATAGAAATTCACTTGCCAGTATTAAGTCCAAGCGAACAGCTATCCAGTCAGAAGATCTGTTTTTCATCCTATTTAGAAAGAATGGGCTCGTTAAGACGAGATAAGGATAGTGGAGGTAGGTTTAAAATTTTGAGAGGATTTTTTTTAACTTCATGTTTCATTTTTCATATAACAATTAAACCAATGTTAAGTCACTCCGTGTCCTTTTTTGTACCTAATTTTAAAGACATTGCACGTTGAAGGATTTGGCGAAACTTTGCTTGGCGCTTTGCCTTGTTACCGCAACTGTTGAGCGAGAAATTTAAAATAATTCATTCCTTCGAATGCAAATCGAAACGACAGCTGAGGAAGGAAGGAGGAATGCGTTACTGTAAAGTCTCCTTTACAGTAACGCAATACTGCCTCATTCCTCATTATTAGTACTTACATAATAGTACCTACATATTAATTCTAGTCTTTCTTTTATGGTAAATGATAAATTATAAATTAATGAAGCTTTTATTCTAATTTTTTATTTAGTAAAAATTCGTACACCAAAACGCCAAAGAAAAGACAGCATGACGGACAAAGATAAAGAAAATGACAAAAAATTCAAACTAGACGATACAGAGACAAATAAACTGATGCACATAGATGAAACAGCCATAGATGGAATTGATCTGATGGCCCATTACAAGCACAACCATGACGATGAAGAAAAACCAAGTACTGAAGACGAGAAAGAAGTGAAATCCGAAGAAACCGCTGAGGAGGAGGGCGATAGAGATATCCCAGAGCAAGATAAAGATATTTCAGAGGGAGACAAGGATATTTCAGAGCCGGACAAAGAGATGTCAGACCGAGACAAAGATATGTCAGACCGAGACAAAGATATGTCCGAACGAGAAAAAGATATGTCAGAGAAAGAAAAAGATAGCTTTTCAGAGTTGGAAGATGATGAAAAGTACAATAAGAGTGACACTGATAATGAAAGTGATGGGAGAGGTGATAAAAGTGAGAAGAATCAAAAGTTTAAGAATTTGAAGGTGTTTATTAAATTTCTCTTTGGTTAAGTCAAGCCTTTGTATCCTGCATATAGCAGGGTATGCAATAGATACAGTATTAATATACGTGATTCCTCATTTTCTGACCAGTTTTTAAAACACTACATGTTAAATGGCGAAACTCTAGGTCGTCTGCTTATCAGAGCGAAGAAACGAAAATAATTTGTTTCTTTCAAATCTGTGCAAATCGATCTCATAACTGTTGCGTCTACAGTTAGATGCTGTGTCGCTGCGTTACGACGACCTCATTGAAATATGATGTAATGTGCATTAAAATGTTTTACTTCAGTTAAATTATTTTAATAATTGCCTAATATTGTAATTTAAAAATAATTTAAGCATTTTTTATAAATTACAGGTAAAATTTAGATTACGTCCAAAGAAACGTGGCGGCAGCATCTATACATTAGTTCTTGATAATAATTCTGATGAAGCCAGAATCGAAGAACCAAAATGTGAAATTTCAAAGATGGAAGAAATTAAAATAGAAGAATCTAAGATTGAAGAAGAATCTAAACCAGACATAGATGTGGAACTAGCGATGAGACAGATAAAGAAAGGGTGGAGTGTATTTGACGCGGGGGAGCTAACAATTGGTGATTTATATTTAATGGTAAATATCTTCTATAATATTATTTTTTAGTTTTTACTTGCGGTTTTGGTAGGTCAAATGAAAATAAAGAAGTATTTATCGAATATTTTTTTTTTGTTTTGGATCGATTACAATTTAGATAAAGGCAATAAATCAGGCCAGAAGCACAAAATGTACTCCTATTTACAATTTCTAAATGAGCAAATAATGTTCAGTTCTTATTTACTTTTTTCAAGAGAAATTAACATTACGATAAATTATAAAATTTTACAACATGAGTGATCCAAAAACCAATCAATTTTCTATAGATTATAATATTTCTAAAAACACGACAAATGCTAATCTCTAGATAATATAAGATAACCCTATAGTTAAAAAACAAACCTTTATTTTAGTTTGGTTCTCGCTCAAAACTCGAATTAGATTACTGGTGGGCAGAACCAACATCACCGTTGCCACAGCCCCTCAAACTGCACAAAGAAAACAAAATAATGGACATTACTAGAGAAAAAGGGAATAAAACACCGGAAAAAGGAGACAGTTCAGTGGAAGATGAGAGGGACAAGAGAGAGAGTGATAATGACATGTTCTCCCCCAAGAATACGTTTAGTCAGGACAGTAATGACGGCATGTCGGGTGATGAACGGAAATGTAAGGGATTTTTGGCTTTCAAACATTTTTTAAATTGGTGTACAAACAACAAAGAAATTGTATATAACATAAAGAAATATATGCAGTTATCGAATATATAACCTCCATTATTTTTTAGCTTCACCTGCATCCTGCACATAGCATAGGCAGAGTAAATATTTAATTTCCTCTAGTGGGAAAAGAATCCATAACCTATGGTGTTTATAGCCGTACACTTATGCAGAACACAGCGTGAAGCTATAAATTAGCTAAACATATTTATTTATTAGAGGCCATCGTGGCGCAAGGCCACAAGACGATTGTGGATTCGATTCCCACTTGGGGGAATAAATTAAAAATATTAAAAATACTAAATACTTGTTAGTATTTTCATTTGTTCGCTTTGGTACTAAGGCAAAAGTGCGGTGTCCGCCGCTTACCCTGCAATAGAGTCTTAATACTATTTAAGTATTAATACTTAATTCCTTTACCTTGCATATGCAGTATACGGCGTGAAGCTGATAGCAAAAAAATATTTAATACATAATTACTACACTACAGGTGAACAACTATCGTCACCAGATCACAAATCAGGTAGTTTGAAACTAGTCAGCAAGTTGATTAACCGTCCCGCCGCACTGGCCGGAGACTCGGGAACCTCGGGACCCTTCGGCACTGCTTTACTTACTGACAGGTTATGATTTGTTATTTTTTTTTACTTTTTCCGTATCAATAATGTCGTTTCGTGCAGACGAATCGTGAATGACCTAAAGTTGAGCTTTCTATATTTTGCGTCTTTTAAAAAAAGGTTGAATTTGAGTGTTGTCTATGTATATGTGATATTAGGAAATGTACATTCCACTATTTTGTTTTTTTTTGCATTTTGTGAAAGAACAATAGTAGAAATAAATCACGTGATCTGAGTATGGGAAATATAATTAATGTAATTACAAAAAAAAACAAATAAATATCATATTATATGAAACCCCCAAAATTCATAAAACTGCAATTTTGTCCTCATAAAATATTGTAAATATTGAAGGATTTTATGAGGAGGATCACTTATAAAAACTCAAAAAAAAAAACTTAATTTTTAGCTATCTGTCTGTGTATTCCGTTATAAATACATAAATAATAATGAGTTTTTAGATTAAAGCGTTTATTGGCGCTAGCGGGCAACACGCATGTGAGCGCCGCCGCGGGCATCGCGCGCTGCAGCTGCGGACATGTCTGCACGCAGAAGAAACAACAGGTAGTATTGTATAAACAGTACAATTATTATTTTTAATGATTATTCTTTTATGTGTATATAGTCTAGATTTCATCTTTATAAAATTTTCGCCATCTCATTAATGCAGTTAAGACACCGTTAATAACCCTGTTCTTATCGTATCTTCCATCTCTACTGAACATCCTAATTTTCCCAGATTACAAATTTTAGCACAATCCACCTCATATGGTATCGAATTAAAGAGCTGGACCCAAAAACGATTTTTTAACTAACATTTTTTTTTTGTAGTCACAATGTATCCCGCACATAACTATTGGATAGATTGAGAAACATAGGAACCCTAATTGGCTTCAATTTTATACATTATGTTTACAGTTCCGTATCCAAAGGGTAAAATAAAAAAATAAGAAAAGAGGGTCCCAACCCTATTAACAAAACTCTGCTATCTGTCTCCATCTGTCAGTAGGTTTTATATCAGGAAGCATAATAGTTAACATTTTCACACATGATGTGTTTTGTTGCCACTGTTTTATAATTAAAGTGGCTTCCTTACCAAAAAAATTGATTTATTTGGTGTTTTTATTATAGATAATCACACAGAATCCTTCGAGCGCGGGTTCAACTCGCACTGTGCCGGCTTTTATTTTTTAATCGCTTGACAGATAGTTAGGTTTACCACTTGCAACTATAGAGTTGAATTGATTTACTTTCATCGGACCTCAAAATTTCGCACTTACTCGACTTTATGCGACATCGACATTGTGAAAAAAAAGCTACAGATTGTTATTTTTTTCAAAAATAATTATGTTATATATGTAAAACGAAATTAGATTATTATTTATATTATATTTTTCATTATATAGAAACAGCATCCCGGCATCGTACCGCCAGTGTCTCTGCAAACAACGTTATCAGATAGTTCTACTCTATTTAGACATCCCACACCCATCGCGCCGAGAGTTGAAACTGAGGTACTATATTAAATATATATATTGAGGCTGTTCTGTTCGATTCCCTTTACGATACTTGCTTAGGTAAGAAGAAGCGGACCTTATTAGAATTCTGCGAATTGACGAAACCGTCTACGAATTTCAGAGACTCATATACGAATCGGTAGTCATTAGTCAACTAAGACCTTCACGAGCACTTTATACCGAGCTATAGCTCAATATACAACATACAAAATGATGCTAGCACTACCCTGACAACTGTCCGAGGAAGACGCTTTCGACAGGCTCTTTTGTCGGATAAATGAAGGTTCCGAGACTGATATAGTAAACCTCAATATCAAAATGCCTATGGCCTTTGGAAGGACTCTTCCGTCAAACATCATAACTTATAGTACAGTACGTTCGTGACCAGCTCGAAGTTAACTAAATTTAATAGTAAAATTAATTATTACTTTTGATTATTTTCTTCCTGGGTGTACAATGCGCAACGTTCAACCTGACCTAACGGCAGGTCAAATCGTCGACAGTACTATAAGTGACTTTAGTTGAATTTAGAATTTAGAAGTAGGCCAGTCGTGGCGCAGCGCACCTGCGTGATGCAAAGTGTGCTGCAAAATCGACTGATTATGGATTCGATCCCCTATCGAGGAAAGGAAATATTTATTTAAATTTATATGTTCATTTCTGCGATCATGTGTCGAGGCAAAGCGCAATGTCTGCAAAATTCGGCAGAAAATAGGGAACGGAGTATGTTAACAGCAGGTTCCTGCTGTGTGCGGAATACAGCGTGAAGCTGATTTTTTTTAGAGTTTAAATCACATGACATATATGTATTTTACATATATAATGTTATACCCAGGGCCCGCGCGCGCTGTGCTTGGACGGCCTTCCTAAATGGCGTCGTGGGCGACCGCGGATATGTGCGAGGCGTGTCGTGCAACGACTTTTACCACTTTTGCCCAAATTACCGCCACCTAGTGGTAAGTTGTGTTTATATTTATTTTAAACATCCTATATAAATCATTCTTTTTCATAATAAATTCTATATTAAACAATGCGTGATATACAATTAAATATGTTTGTAGGATTTTTTCTAAAAGTAACATTGTACAGCTTTTTGGTTAAGTTATTGAACTAATTTATTTATTTAATAAATTTTACTACTAAACTAATAAATTTGTTTCAATAATAATATTACTATATTCTAATTATATCATTTTATTATTTCCTTTATTTATATTCAATACTAGCGGACGCGTGCAGCTTCGCTTGCGTAATTAGGGGTGAATTCTAATAAACCACGAAACATGTGTTCAATGAAATATTTTTAAGAGTCTAAATTTCAAATTTTATAAAAATCGGTGGCGATTTAAAGATTTTTCCATACAAACTTTCAACCCTTTATTTGCACCTTTAGGGGGTGAATTCTAGAAAACCATGAAACACATGTTCAATTAAATATTTTTAAGAGTCTAAATTAAAAATTTAATAATAATCGGTGGCGTTTTAAAGATTTTTCCATACAAACTTTCAACCCTTTATTTGCACCCTTAGGGGGAGAATTGTAGAAAACGATGAAACATGTGTTCAATTAAATACTTTTAAAAATCTAAATTTCAAATTTTATAAAAATCGGTGCCGATTAAATTTTTTTTCCATACAAACTTTGAACCCCTATTTCACCCCTTTAGGGTAAAATTTTTTTAAAATCCCTTCTTAGTGGATGTCCAGATTACGAAAGTAAACATCTGTCCAAATTTCATGTTTCTACGCACAGCGGTTACGGCTGTGCGTGCGTCTTACCTCAGTCAGTGAGGACAAGTCCTTTTATATATATAGATAATATTAACTTCATTCACAATAAATAGATTCATTTCTCGACTTTCAGTATCTAACTATGTATTAATACATATTTATTTTTCTGAAAATACCTTCACGTCCTCGTTTATTTAATTTGACAGATTTGATCCCTGTAAAAATGGTGTCGAACCCAACGCCCTCGATACCTCGCATCTTACCGAAGCCTCCGCCGCAGTCACTTGAGTAAGTGTTTGATTATATTTAAATCTATATCTATATATCTAATAAAATTATAACTGATCTCTGGCTATACTTTAAGTTATAATAGAAATATATTATTGAGGCCGTCGTGGCACGGCGGCACAAGGATGTGACTCGAGGAAGTGAAGTGAAGGAAGGAAGTGAAGTGAACTCGCTATGGTGACGAGGCAAAGCGCGGCGTTGAGTTCGGCCACTCAACACTTAATGTCTCCAGAAATCGGCAAAAAGTGGGGAACGGAGTGTCTTAACCCTAGGTTCCCTGTGCCTACCCTGCTGTGTGCGGGTACATCGTGAAGCTGATTTATTTATTTATTTTATATTATTAGGGTAAAATATGTTATAATTACATTTTCTTACCAAAGGTAGCAGTATTTTACTTCAGTTTATTTTTATATATAGTAATTATAATGAAGTAATTATTAAAAATAACCGATTATCTGATTTACCTGAATACACTTTACATTGAGTTGGATTTGAACCTTCATTTTTAACACAAGTAAATGAAAGTCACAAAATTGCAAAAAAAAAAATATTTCCTTAATTTAAATATGAACTAAAAAATAATTATAATATTAATAATAATTTTTATTTTTCATAACAGTCCATCTTACTACGTTTTGAGTGAATCAAACGGACAGTTTTTCTTGCATGACGGCGACCAACGTATACCTATCACACCTTTACCTGACTCTTCAAATGACATGGGTTAGTATAAAAATATATTAATAACTAGCTTTTATCTTTGGCTCACTCGCTTAAAGGTTTACCTAGTTTAGACGCTTATTATGGCTCGGTAAATGCCTACAAGATTTCAAAAGCTTTTGGTTGCTGTCTAAACGCTGACGGTGACCTTGAAGTTATTTCAACTTTTGCGTTATGTTTATCTATTATATCATAATATTGCGCAGATCCACAAAATATATCCGCTCATCATGAACTCTTTAGTGACTGTATATGCGCCAATGTGTGCAGTGTGCACATCTCCCAAGCGCTTGCCGCAAGCTCTCTTTGGTCTTCAACAACCAGCACTGCTCCCCTGGTGGTGGTCGGGGACAAGCCATCAGAAGCCACGACAAGCGGGAGGCTTACAAGCTTGTGTTGGTGGACGTAATTCTTTACAACCGTATTAACGGCCGGTTAATATTATAGACAAATTTGCTAATTTTTTAAATAAATTGTTGCATATGTGTTATTCTGTTGTATAAGTTATAGATAGATAGATAGTTAGTTTTTGTGTAAAAATAGAACAAAAATCAAATCTTTCCTCAATTTATTGATGATTGATTGATTGATTAGTAGGACCATCTGCGGCTTAACTAAAAATATCGATGCGTCGTGGTCGCCTTGAACTTGGACTATTACATTACACACTCGGAAGAATAATAGTCAAAAGTAAGAAACAATCCTAGAATCAAATGTGTGTGTGTGTGCACTGTGCAGCCATCTTCAGATAAGTTCAGGGTTACCATGATTCAGAGACCGTACTGTTTTAGTTGTATGTGATAAATAACACATTTTAAGTACGAAAAGTCTCTCTAACTGCAAGTACAGAAGGTTGCGTTGAAACGATTAACAATTTGTTATATAGCATATAGCCTGCGTAGCCTTGCTAATAAATGGGGTATCCACTATGCCTATAACTATAACACAATATTTTTTTCAATTGGAACCAGCAGATAAACGCGTTTAATCAAATAAACTTTTCAACTTTATAATTTTATAATACTTTCAAGTTGGGGCAGAAAGTTAAGAATACGTATCTTGACACTATTATTTCTGCTCACTTTGCTATACAGCATGAAGCAAATTTTTTATTTTATATTTTTTTGTTAGCTTCAGCTATATCCATTAGCGTACTTAAAGATTTTTCTGGGGAGGCCTGGACTTTAGCTTTGAACAGATAGGTTCGGGTAAATGTTGTTGTTTTTTTTAATTTTTCGGCACAAATTTTGTTGTAAGTAAAATTTGACCTCAGATATGTTACTTATGCCAGGCTATTCTGGGTTGAGCACGGTCACGACTTAGCTCAAGATATTATTTGTGTTAATTTTCATTTCTGAATACGAAAATATTGTTTCAGTAGAAGACCTGAAAACCGACGAGGATGAAGATAACAGAGATATAAAAATAGTAAAAGTTGAAGGTTCTGAAGGTGTCGTAGAACAAAAAGACGGAAAAGATAACGAAATTAATCCAAAAACAGAACAAGCAGATATGGCTAGTAAGTAGTCATAGCAATAACTGCATTTAATTTAATTATTAATAACACATATTTATAGAGTATAATATTTTCTTCTTACTTTCCTACACAGATGCTACCGACAAAAATAAATTGTAATAAGCTTATAAGAATTTTCCAAAAAAGGCACCTAGAGATACGACAAAATCGATTTCCAGCGTCGATATAGCTTAATTGTCAGAGCGCTTGGACGGTTTCCAAGAGACGTGGGTTCAAATCACGCTACTTTAATGTTAAAATGTAAAAAATAATTAGTCAGGTTATATCAGGAGTTCAGACATTGGATTTTTATTTCATGTTTTTAGAGAGCTTTTATAAGCGAATTTTGCAGTTGTGGGCTCGATTTTCACTACCCAGTTTTATTAAGAGTGCGGCGTTGAGTTCCATCAACCACCACCATCGTGCAATATCCCATTAGCGAAAGAAAATACTCGTTTAGACATCACTTAGATTTAATTTTACAGTGAATATGAAAAATCTATAGTACTAGACAAATCTCTATAGAGTGTTACCAGTTTAAATAATAATTATATTTTCATTTCTCCCCCAGGCTTCCTCCCTTCGGAGTCCATGTCGCTCTCCCCATCCAGGCTGCTGCGGGACGCCGAGGGCTGGTTGGAGGGCTCAGTCCAGGACTTCTCCCTCAGCAGCTTCCTCGGTCACCTGGAGGGCAGACCCCAGCCTGAGCTTGTGGTCAGATTTGTACATATGTTTATGTTATTTACCATATATCAAATACATTCATAAATAAGTTGTAACAAGTCTATAAGAATTTCGACGTACCTTGATGAGAACAAATGGCTTAGTGGTCAGAGAGCTTGGACAGTTTCACAGTTTCGCTGTTCAAAATTTTTATGTTTCCTAAAAAGTATAACAATACTTTTTGTTGACAGGTGGACTCTCAATTACAATCACTTATGGCCGAATCAAGTGTGGATTACGTCGCTAAATTTGCTGACCTTGCAGCTGAGGTCACCGATGATCCTGACCTGACTGATGATCTTTCATAATAATTATTTATTACGTTAAAAAAGCAGCTCCACGCTTTATCCCCCATACAATTGGATAGGCGCAGCGGGAACCTAGTACTGTTTCATCGAACGGCAGAACTCAACGGCAGGCTTTTTCTTGTTGCCAGATCGGGAAAATTAAAATAATTTATTTCTCCAAGTAGGAACTTTATATTATGTTATCTGTGACATAGAACATTAAAATTAAAGTTGTAAACTTTTTAATGGATTAAAGCATGTTGTTTTTGCTTCAATATCGTTTATCGTGTTTTTCCTTTATTGTAAAATTATGTAATTTATTTTATCTGCATGTTGTGTTTGTGTATATATAATACTTCATTTGTTAAATTAAATTGATGCACTGTAAAATAAATAAAGAATATTATTGTACTGTTTTGAGTTATTAT
Source organism: Heliconius numata (assembly GCA_016802625.1). Lineage (NCBI taxonomy): Eukaryota > Metazoa > Arthropoda > Insecta > Lepidoptera > Nymphalidae > Heliconius > Heliconius numata. The sequence goes on along the minus strand of JAEBDU010013289.1, from coordinate 372,202 downwards.
TTACTTATTTATTTCGTCACTAAAATTTATAAGTTTATTTTCTTCATGAACAACAACAGATTTTAATGGTTTTTTAAATTTCAAATAATTTGTATTAAAAATCATCATAATGAAGAAACGGAAGTGTAATTTTAAAAAAAAATACGAGAAAAATACTGCATTTTTAATCTATTTTCTTATTTATATTCTAAATTGTCTGGTAATTTTACGTATAACTTATTATTCACTTTGTTTTGTATTCACAATGATTGAGTTGACATTTATCTATACCTTTTTTAAGAATTTAATGTATATAGCAAGTGAGAAACGGTAGCTTTAATGGGAATGGACCCTCCATGTTTATAATAGGTTCCCAGATTCCCTCTGCCTTTCCTGCTATGAGCGGGATACAGCGTGAAGGTGAAAAAATATTAATTGTGGCAACATTTTACAGCATACGTCATTTTTCATTTAGCTGTGACATATTAAGCGAGTTCAAGTTTAGGTTAAAATAGTAAATAATTAAAACATGCAGTCAATTAAGTAAACAAACGATGTAATTCTTGCATATTTGAATCTTAATAAGTATTCCTCGATCCTCAATATTTATTTTATTCATTATAGTTTCTATTATTCATTAGTGTTTAGTTATATATAAAGATGTTATTCGAAATAATAATGTAAGTTATTACTTTTTAACAAAAACTCGTGACTATGTAACATTAAAACTATTTTGTGTAATGCCATTATCGTTTTATTACGTAAATAATATTTCGTTACGTAAATATAATGTAGTCGCTGTATGCTATTATTTAAATGTTTCAATTTAATATTATTAAATAAGTTTTCACTATATATTATAAATGCACAGCTGTGTTATCAAGGTGCGATTTGGCAAATACTGCTTGTACTTGTACTGCTTGATGTAAAGTAAATATTGATTTACCAATCCTTTTTTACATGCTATAATTTAAAACACATTAATAATAACTTAAAAAAATTAAATATACTTTTACGGAATTATGAAACATGGAGAAAGGAGTATCTTGTACTAGGTTCCCTCTGCCTACACTCATTTACGCGTGTGAAGTTGAAATATACTTTTACAATCTTCTTATTATTTTAACTTCTTGCTTCTGCTATTAGTCTCATGACCGAAGAAGTGAGCATTAATGTGTATATTAAGGGATTAATCGGCAACAATCTCCTCACACTAAAATGAGACCATGGCAAACCTGGATCTCCATGGAATGTTAAATTACTTCTTCATATAAAATATTTTATTTCCTTTTCAGATTGTTAGTGATTTTGCCATTACTTTTCTTTGGTGTGCTATGTTTTGGTATATTTGTGATAATACCATGTGCATTTATGTTCGCCTCATGGTACATGAGGATAAAGGAGAGAAAGTTGCAGAGGAGGAAAAGAGATGGTCCTAACATTGCCTTCTTTCACCCTTACTGTAATGCAGGGGGTGGCGGTGAAAGAGTATTGTGGGTAGCCATTAAAGCTTTATTGACTAGGTAAAAAGAATTTTAAACAAATTTAACTTGACTTCATCTTTTTTTTATTTACTCTGTATTCTACATATTTTTCAAGTGGTGGATATTAACATTGCACTCTGTATTTACAGAAGAGAGTAAAAAATTATAATTTATAAATTTGAATAAAAATCAAAATTGCTCCACTGCATCAAGGTTGTCTCAAAAAGTAATTTCATACTTCTTGCATGTGAAGATATTTAATTATTTTTTAAATATATTATGAAAAGATTGCCAAAGTTACAGAAAATTTTTACCCTACGACTTGAATCTGCACATATTGGTCAAAGAAACACAAGATTGAGTTATTACATTTTTTTAAATATATTTTCCAGAATTTTCCTTTCATTATTGCGGTATTAACACTTTAATAATATTAAGAATGTATAATATTATTAACTGAAATTAAAATTATTTTTAACAGATATCCAGATTCCCACATATACATATATACAGTAGAAACAGCTGAACCTATTACTATATTGAATAAAGTGCAAAATCAATTCAATGTTAAAGTAGATCATGAGAAGATCAACTTTGTTAGACTTACTATGCAAAAGGCAATAGAAGCTGAGACATATCCATACTTTACTTTGTTGCTACAGAGTTTGGGAACCATGGTGCTGGGGATGGAAGGTTTTATGAAGTTTAACCCAGGTAGATTGTGGAATTTATTTTAGAATAAGAAAAGATTCTTAGAAAAAAACAGCATTAAAATAGAAATGAAAGAGTAATGCTTAAGTGGAACAGATCTTTTTAATAAAATAGGTTAACATTTCTAACATTGAAGAGAACCAACAAGTGCATTTCAACTGTCTCTGCTAGCTCATTGCTTTCTGCCCGACTATTTATTGGTGGAAATACATGTAGCAGTAACAAGTTCAAGAAATAGAAACAAATATGAGTATATATTCGTAATTCTTCTTGCATCTGCGTCGCAATCCAAATTCTACTCGGGAAAATAAATAATTTTTAATTTCTAACACTGGTAACAAATAACTTTGAGGCGTTGAGTTTCGCCAATCAACATACATATAAAGCCTCGAAGTTAGGCAAAGTGGGAAATGGAGGTTCCCTCAACTCACTCTGCAGTACGTGAATACATAGTGAAGCAAAAGCAAAACTAAAACATTAGAAATCTACTTTTAAATATAATTTCTATTATAACAGATTTTATATACGTTTTTTTTTACAGATATCTACATAGACACAATGGGTTGTGCGTTCACTTATCCAATATTCCGTTATTTAGCCCAATGTCCCGTAGGCTGTTATACCCATTACCCTGTAATTACTAGTACTATGATGCGCAGAGTTAAACACCGCATCACTACATACAATAATAGGAGTGTTATAGCTAGAAATCCTATACTGACATGGTGTAAATTGCTGTATTATAAAATTTTTGGTTGGGTATGTATTGAATTTTATAAGGATATTTTTGTGTTTTTTGTTGAGTTTAGTTTGAAATTTGAGTTTATGCTGGTACATGTCATTTGCATATTGTGTTTCTGACTAAGTTAAATAAAAAATATATATAAATTTAAAAGGATTTTATTAGTCTGGGTTTAAATTCCGCTAAATTAAGAAATTAATGAAAAATTAAAGATTAATAAAATCTTCACACACACACATTCTAAAAATGTAAAATATAAGTTTTTTTTTCAACTGGCTTCACTAGTCATCACCTCACAACACCGGGTTCTCTGTCCTACTATATGCGGGATATGTGCGGTATGCAGCGTGAAACTTGTTTACTAACATAATTTTCATACATTTTCCAGCTTTATGGCGTAGCAGGTCGCTGTGCTGATATAGCAATGGTCAACGGTACTTGGACGGAGGAACACATTAATGAATTGTGGAGACAGCCGTTTAATACGCATAGAGTTTATCCGCCTTGTGAGGTGAGAGAAAGAGACAGTTTTTTATTTCGTGATAAGACACTGTCCTTGCAATTTTTTTGGATTTATCATTTATATACTATGTGAAGTCTAATAAATGTAGAGAAAATAAAGTAGTATATAGTATTTAAATAAATACATTTACATACTATTATACAAAAGTGACTATGCCGGCCATGTGTAAGGCCAGCAACGCACCTGTAGCTCTTCTGATGTTATACGCGGTCGTGGGCGGCGTTGATCACTTACCATTAGGTGACCCGTACGCTCGTTTGCCTTGTCTGTTTTTGTCCTTCCATAAAAAAATAATGGAACAATTGAATTCAGCGAAACATATAATGATAGCTTCTGAAAAGAGGCTTCTCATATGCCAAAGAATTCCGCGATTTCTTAAGATAGAAGTAAAGCATGACGTCATTTTGTGCTATTTTTTATTTATTTTATTGTATTTATATTTTTTTGAATTTTTGTCAACATATCTATGACTAGGTGGGCTGCTAGAAAATAATTTTTAGCGTTAAGACCACCGCCTTTTATACCTGTATGATTTTATAATGTGTGCAATAAAGAATTTAAGTATAGTAAATAAATTTATAACAAAGTTATTATTTATCTAACACAATGCAAGAAATAGATGAAGAGAAAAAAAATATATATAATATTTTTTCCAAAGGTATCAGAACTAAAAAAACTAAGATCTCTAGTAAAAGAATCAGATCCGATACAAATAATATCGGTAGCGCAGTTCCGTCCGGAGAAAGATCATCCTTTAATGTTACAAGCATTGTATGAATTGCGACATTTGCTCAAAAACAATGAAATGCTGTGGAATAAGGTATGTAATTATAGATAGACGCGGTAAAAGGGTGTATCAAGTCTCTCAAGTTTTGCTGTTTGCAAAATTTTCATAAACTAAATATCGTATATATTATATAGACAGAAAGTCGAGGTATGATCTGTCAAGATATGTCACTTAATTTTTTAAAATCTTGTATGATCCAAGAAGAAAAATCTGCAAAAGAATATTATAAATTGTTTTTATTTAATTACTACTTAATTTAAAATTTAAGACTTATTTTATACATATTGAAATTGAGGTATTGTGTTTAATCATCTATCCCATATTTGTCTTACCTATCTTACCCCTTAAATTAATCAATCTACAGATAAAATTAGTATTGGTGGGTTCGTGTCGTAACCCAGCAGATGTAGAACGTGTCCAACAACTGCGGGACCTGGCGAAACACCTGGCCCTAGAGACGAGTGTAACGTTCTCCGTGAATGCACCCTTCGCCACTCTGCTGCAATTGTATCAGACGAGCTCGATGGCGATACACGCGATGTGGAACGAGCACTTTGGGATAAGTAAGTTTTTTTTGACTTTAGTAGCATGTCGATTATGATAGATAAGTATATTTTCAGTAGAAAATCATTATGAAACGTAAGGGCCTTGGACTTGCAGCCCAGTGTTACTGCCTCCGTAAATGAGCCTGGTTTTAGGAACTAGTACGCATTTCTCCATAAATGTATCATTCGCAATTTGCAACAACTTTATAATACCAGTTCGATAGCGTTCGATAGCGTGCGAAAACAGCAATATGTATTCTTCAACATAGTCCAGTTTTTTACTTAACCAAACTGTACCCAATAATTTACAATTATTAATATATACATAAATACATATATTCATATCTAAGGGACACCGCCACACACGCCTCATTCTGAAATCGAGTTAGAGTTATTGGCGATAAAGTTCAAAGTTGTTTAACTGTTAGTAGTATTATTGTAGTAGTAAGTTTTCACGTTATTTGTATCTATACGTAACTGCGTCACACGAAATACAGGCATGGATAAACATCGTGAAATGAAGAAAAAATCCTGTGTTTAAATTGTTGAGGTATTTTGATTAATTTCTTTAGGTGTAGGTTTGAAATATTTTACCCTATGTGCTGTTCGAGTAAGAGGAGCCTTGACGCTTCCAACCTGTATAATACTGTAAAAACATTAAAATCCACAGGTGTAGTAGAATGCATGGCGGCCGGCCTCATAACCATCGCCCATCGTTCCGGCGGTCCCTTAGCTGACATCATAGAGACCACAGAAGGTTCTAGAACAGGCTTCTTGGCGTCCGAACCTGATGAATATGCGAGAGCCATTTTAGAGGTTATCGCCTTGTCCATGGATGAGAGGAAACAGATTGTGGAGGCTGCTAGGTGGAGTATTATTGAATAGTTTAATATTTAAAATTAGCTTAACATTTTGAATATATATAGGTCCAAGCATTCTAGACCATTAAGCCATATGTTCTTATACAACTTTATGAAAAGAAAATATTTAATAAGTAGTTATCATTTTCTTTTACCAAATTATAAATATATATATAGCCGAAATTTGTAATAACTTCCCTACAAGGATGGTATCAACGAAAATAAGTTATAGTGCTTGTATAAAAATGTTGACGTAGCTTGATAAGAACCATATGGCTTACCTTCCTTCATTTTGTAAGTATTATAATTATATTGTATTATATGGTCCAGGGCTCGGCTCTTAGTCCGTTCTTGTTCAATGTAGTGCTCGATACTGTCTCGGCTCACATCCAGGACCAACCTCCATGGCTGATGATGTATGCCGACGACATAGCACTCATTGCCGAGAACCGACTGACGCTGGAGCGTAAAGTGAACCTCTGGAAGGGTACGCTTGAGAACGGCGGTCTTAAACTAAATGTGTCGAAGACAGAGTACATGGCCTGCGGGAGCCGGGACTCGAGCACCATCCTTATAGGTCCTGAGCCAGCCGTTAAGTCGGAGAAGTTCAGATACCTTGGATCCGTTATGCACGAGTCTGGAGGCATCGACCACGATGTCCATGGCCGGATAAGCGCTGCCTGGGCCAAATGGCGGGAGGTCACTGGTGTGGTCTGCGACCGCAGAATACCGCCCAAGCTCAAGGGGCTGATATACAAGAGCATCGTCCGACCGGTTCTTTTATACGGCAGCGAATGTTGGCCAGCACTATCTCGGCACACTCTGGAGCTTCACGTCACGGAAATGAAGATGCTGAGGTGGATGTGCGGCGTAACGCGGTCTGACCGCATACGCAACACATTCATTCGAGGTAGTCTTGGGGTCCGTGACGTAGCGGATAAGCTCCAAGAGCGTCGCTTGAGATGGTTTGGCCACGTTACGCGCCGGCCTAAGAACTATGTCGGAAGCAAGTGCCTTGCTATACTAGTTCCTGGGGCGCGACCTCCCGGACGCCCAAGGAAGCGCTGGTTGGATGTCGTGATGCAGGACATGAGAGCCAATGGTCTAACCACCGAGGACGCAAAAGATCGTGCAAAGTGGAGTAGGTTAAGTAGGAAGGCAGACCCTGGTAAATAGCCGGGATTAATGCCAGGAAGAAGAAGATTGTATTATATGGTCGAAACTTAAGTTGGCTTTGTCTTATCAGACCAAGGAAATCATCATTTTGCGAATTCTTTATTGGATGATAATTCAATATGTGTTCTTTTCAGCCATTTGGACATAAAAATTCCAATCCAAAATTTACATTTTAAATATTATCTTTAATGACAAAATGAAATAGGTTAATAACATGAAATTAAACATACCTTCTTAATTTTTGTTTTGTTCACGGTGTTTTTTTTTATATTTCTTGAATGCATATTGTTTGTTTAATGATAAAGAATAAATAAATTATTTTTTTTTCATTACAGAGCCTCGGTTGACCGTTTCTCCGAGATGGAGTTTGAAAAATCATTCCTTAGAGCAATAGAGCCTCTGATAAGCTTAGAGTGACTTAATATATTAATTAATATATACATTCTTCCAATAGGTATAAGTTAAAATGCTTATTACACGGATGTAACCAAAAATAAATAAAAGATATTAAAGAGCAATAAAAATCAAAACTATAATTTTGTTTTAAGTGATTATCATTTTCAATTTAGACTGTATTAGTGTGTACACACACACTAATACTCTCAATACGCTCTGAGAGAACATATTGCCCGGAAAGTGGAGAGTAGAGTGTACAGTGATAATACGCTGGATACAGTGAGAAGCCAGTATCAAAATAATTATTTATTACGTTATTATCACCATTATAGTGGAGTTGATGTTCATTGGAATTGTTTGAAATATTTAAAAATTTAGAAGAAGTATCGCCAAATCTTTATTACTTGTAGATGTTACTGTGAGATTATAAAAATCGTTAGTACATAATCTTTTTTCGTGAAATTGTAAACTCGAAAAATTGTAAACTCTTTAAACGGCCCTAATTAGTTGCTTTAACAGCAACATCGGCCAATACACGTTGTGATCACAGATCTAAGAATCTAAAAAGGCGTCAATGAAGTGAAACTATCTATTATTTGGTGCAAAGTATGTTGTATTGAGAATATTAAAGAATATTTTTTTAATATATTCGATAATTAAAAAATAAACAATTAAGAATTTACATTATATACTGTGACTTTGGTATTTATATACTAACATTTCTGTAGGTATACGGATATTTAAGTGCAGGTTTCGGATAGGTTAGGTTAGTTATTATTAAATTTAAGTTTCTAACGTAACCAGCACTTAAAAATCGCCTAATCTGGTGCAGTGGTGGCATTACTATATAAATTATATTTTTTATTTATTTTGAACCTACCATAGTAATTTTTGCATTCTATGGTGAATTTTTGCGTTTGACAATGTCGGCTCACAATTTTTTCGATCGTTTTCCCAAATAAATTTATGAACTGACGGTGATATAATCTTACGGTGACATAGATATTATAATTATAATCAATGAAAAAATAGTTAAATAGTTTATTTCTTTAAGACTTTTCTACAGCAAAGTGTAAGTTGTTATATTATCTATTTTATTTCTTTAGTTTACATTGCTTAATAGAACATAATAGAAAAAAATGATGAAAAGTACAATTATATTATTGTTGTTATACAATTTATTTATTTGTATGTAGTGTAATAAGCATTTGTGTATATTAAATAGTAAATTTTACCAAAGTTATTATTTGCTTTTATTTCCATTTTTTATAAAACATTACATTATAACATAAAAATAAAATATATATATAAAATTACTCTTAAATTATGATAACAAATTGTTACATTCAATGAGACTTGCCATATTAATTTTACCAAATATTAAAAAAATCATTTTGGGCCAATGCCGTTAATTTTTTAAATAAAGTAATCATATTAAAAATATAATATCACTTTAAATTTGAATGTTTCAATTATATTTCTTGCTAATATTCATTGAATAAAAAATATTTTTCAAGAAAAATAAAATGTTTTTATAAAGCAAGTTTTAAACAAAAAGTAACTTTGAATGTTATAATACAAAAAATTGTGAGGAATGTTGATTATATTGCACTATTTTTTTATGTTGAAGAGCATCCCACTCGATCCCGTGGTATCAGCCTTAACTCTGATCCATGCTTGAGGAAGACATTACCTACAAAAATTTAAATTATATAAATATTAGCAGATGAGCCACTCATGGTTTTTTTTACTTCATATTTACGTAATTTTTTCATGATACCTTTCACAATATAGCTTATATAAAAAAGACACTGACTTTTTATACTTTAAAATATTACTGAATAAGCATGAAGTTGTAAAACATCTTTATCTAAATATAGAGAAACGTAAATCACTCCATTTCCTACTTTCACCTGCTTTCCTTCAAATGAAATCATCCAAATAAATAATTAGTATATAATAAGCTCACCGGCAGTCTGTTGGGGGTTAATACCGATACCGTCATCAGTTATAATTGCGCTGGTAGCGGGTTCAACGCGGAATTCCTCCGCTGCGAACTTTAGCACCGCTGTGAATGGCGTCGCTTCAGGTACGCTTAGACTGTGTGACATGGAAATATAGTAATTATTATTAAGATTCGTCTATTATTTGAGAATGACAACAGACAGAGGCCATCGTGTCACAGTGAGACAGTGTGGGACTAAGATTGGAATTGAGTCTAATTAGGGATTACACTGTCAATGGGAATAAATTACTTTCCTTCCCCTGTTCTAGTATCATAGTGCAAGCACAACATTGAGACCAACTAAAAACTAGGTTTTTATTTGTTTTCCCTGCTTTATGCGTGAATATGAAATGTAAAATAATCTGGATCTCCTCTAGAGATGGACGTTCCATGGGATCTATTCTTGGTCCCCTTTTATTTCTTCTTTATATTAATGATCTGCCTTTTTATATGAGGAACCGATGTGATATTGTACTTTTCGCGGATGATACCTCTTTAATATTTAAGGTTGACAGAAACAAAATAAACTATGACGAAGTGAATAGTACATTATCGCATATTCTTCGTTGGTCTGATCATCTGATAATCTAATGTTAAATGCTAAAAAAACTAAATGCATTGTGTTTGCTTTACAAAATGTAAAAAAACCTAATTTTAATCTACTAATTAAAGGAGAAACTCTCAATTTGTCGGAATCAGTTATATCCATCTTTAGAGGAGATCCAGATGATTTTACATTATTTATTAGTATAAATTGGATGAATCTGTCTGGATTCTTAGATACGAGGCAATAAGATCAAGGGTAGTATCCTGTATGCCATAATGTTTTAGTTTTAATAACAGAGTTCTATGGTCTACACAATCAAAGGCTTTGGATAAGTCACAAAATGCAATTGGAGTGTTTTGTGTCTTCTCCCATGCGTCATAAATGTGCTTTAGGAGTGCAGCATCAGCATCTGTAGTGGACTTTCCTTTGGTGAAACAGAGATCGGTCTGTAATTTCCAGGCTCAGTTCTGTCTTCACTTTTGTAAAGCAGCACTATTTTGCTATATTTCATAAAATCAGGAAAAGTACCGGATTCTATACAATTGTTAAAAATTAAAGCGAGATAAGGAGCTATATTAGGTATAATTGAATTAAGTTCATCAGTTTAATTCTAAGTTTGCCACTTCCAAAATTTAAAGTATTTGTAAAAAAAATTCTGACAAGCAAAGCTTATTACACTGTTCAAGAATATGTAGATGATGTATGGAATTAATGTCTGTTGAATGTCAGACAGGATAGCTGCTAGCTAATCTAATAGTAAAATATACTATTGACTTTGAAAAGAGCAACTGTTGAGTTTCTTACTGGCTCTTCTCAGCAGAACTGCCTTACAAATCGGTGATAGATTTTGTTTATATTACGATTCAAAAGTGATTGTAACAGTCTATTTGAATAAAGAATATTTTGAATAAAAATTAGTATATTTTAACACTCAATGAATATTAATTTCGTACCCAAATTATTTGTGCCCTAGATTGACTGGATTATTAATATTGTAAGTCTTATACATGACAAATACTTTGATAAATGATAAAAAGTTATGAAAATGGCCATTATTTACTGCATGTCAATATTAATATTTTAAATCAGGGAATTAGATTACAATTAGACTACTTCTTTAATTTAAATGAATTTAGTATTAATTTTGCAGCAAGTGAAATAAAAACAAAATTTAAAAAGTATCTAAACCTTGTTTTATTTACTCAAGTACACAATACATCTTCCCAGAATGATCTATCTTCATTCATTTCAATAATCACATCAACAAATTCCAACTTCAAATTATGATCTTTACAAATAATTTTAAGAATTGATTTTAATTCAGAAAATGTTAAATTAACATAAAAATATTCCATTGACATGTTCTCTTTGATTAATCGACCACAATCTAACAAAAGTTTAGCAACATGCTTAAATATACCTGCGTGAATTAAAAATATTTTAATGAGCATAGTCTCATCAGTATCAAAAAACAATTTCCAAAATGTCTGACTGACTGCCCAATTACTTTTATTTGATACAAAAGATTCAAATGCTTCTAAAACAATATGTACTTCCCTATGATGTTTAATATCTTTATTGAGTAAACTTGTTAACAACATGTCCAAGATATCTTTGTTGCAATTTTGTAACTTTTCTAATATGAATTTGTTTGAATTTTTTATATCAGACATTTCTGTCAAGAGTAACAAGCTTTTAAATTCTAATAAAATTTCTCTAGGAAATTCATGTAAGTTTTTTAAAAGAGTCTCTTTAGAAGCTGCTTCTAAAATAAAATCATTTAAACATATTTCTAATTGCTGTTCAGAAAATAATTTGACAAATATTGAGAATGCTGCATCCATCAAGGTTATATTTGACGAAGAATTAATTATCTTTTTCAATATATACTTAGGTAGATCTGAATAGCATTGTTTGAAAAAGAAACTTGATGCATTTTGTTTTTTATTTACAATAGATAGAAATTCCTCTATAACACTCTTTTCCTGAAGCTTATCTAAGCATTTTCCTATATGTTGCGATATTAAAAATGCATTTGTGATTTCCTCTAATGTAGTATTGTCATTAGGCCAATTATTTAAATGGCACAAATTTATATATTTTTGAAAAAAATTAAGAAAAGACGGTATAACATCCATATTAGACGATGTAACTTCAAAGTACATGCCCACGAAATCTCAGCATCTGGCAAACAAAAATTAATAATTTGGCTTATTTTTCTATTGATTTTAGTAAAATATAAATTTACTAAGTTGAAGGTACATTCATCTTAAGGCTTCGTATTTACAAATAAGTCAACTTACACCTTAAAAGGCAGTTTGGGATCCGAAGTCAGGGTTATCTTGAATGTAACTTTAGACCTAAAATGTTAAGAATAAACTGAATTCAACATACATTAATAACTTTTAAATTTTGAGTTTAATTAAAAATAAACGAGCACTTACATATTTAAAATAATAATTAAAAACTATTTTTCAGTATATTTGCCAAGTAAAAGAAAATTGAAACTTGAAAGTGGTTGTCATAAGTCAGCTGTCGTCGTCAGTTTAGTGACGTGACACATTAGTGACATTACACTTAACGAGATATTATGACTTGGAATGCAATTAATTGTTAGGAAACTATAAAAAAAACATTAAACTTAATTAAAATATATTCGTTCGTTATATGTCCATTCCTTTAAATGTTACTTTACTGTTTGATTTAATAACTTATTTAGAAATAATTTATGCTTAAAAAATTATAATAAATTTCTGTGATAATTATAAAACTGTATGTATTTAAAAGTAATCAGATTATTATATAATTTCATTTAAATAACAACATTAATATTTGTTAAACCAATAGTAATATAAAGTTCAAATTCAATATTATATAGATTTTATATAAATATTTAGCTTCCATATTAGTAATAATGCATTTTACTATCTTCGATCTTATTCTTCATGGAGAATAGTTGATCAAAGTTTACAATGCTTAAAATATATAACTGAAATTTAGAATACTGGATTTTTTTTATCATTAATGGTCTGATTTTGCGGGAAAAGTTTTGATTCTGTCAAACTCGGACCGTCACGTGATTTGTCATTCTATAAAAACTTGTTTTGGGTTTTCAGCAACTGCGGATTTATTGATTAGCGAAAATAATAAGCAAAAATGTTATTTAAAACAAATTTACTCGAAACTATAACCATATTATCATCTAGTGGGACAATTATGTGTATTATTTTGAACTATCTAACGAATATCTCACCAATAGCTGGAATTTGGCTTGTTATTTACCTCTTATTCCTGTTTATTGCGTCGGTGTTTTGTTGTTTTAAATTCATCCAATGGTCACTTCATCAAAATAAACCTATAAAATATAATTTGGACAATCTTCTTAAGAAATATCCGTTTTTATCGTTCATTTCTAGTTTTTTACCGCATATAAATAGAGGAACTAAAAGAGAACCGATTAAAGAATATGATACAAATGAGCTAAGCGTGATAACTACGGTGTTGGAAAGAAAATTGGTGTCATCTTGGTATGTTACATATATATCAGAGGAGATTGGATTTCCTTTTGCATGCAAGCAAATGCTAGATCAGATGATTGCTAAAACCTTCCAGGTATGTTTTAGAAAAGATCAAATAATACATGCAGTACATACATCTGATTGTAAATGCAATGGTTTTAAATTGAATCCCCATTAAGAGGAATAAATATTTTAAAATTATTTTCTTGTTCTAGTAAAAAAGCAAGATGTTGAATTCTACGTGTGAAGTAGTTCAAAAAGTGAAGCAGTAACACAAATAATATATTTAGATTTCTTTATTTATTTTATTGATGAAACCTTACACTTAAAATTAATTAATTAATTTTATAACCAAAGTGGCCATTTTGGCACAGGGTAACATCTAACTGTAAACTTAATGGGTCCAGGTTCAATCTACTAAAAGCATTGTATTATATTCATTTCTCTGTTGTAATAAGACGAACATTCTGTTTAGGTTCACAATTCAACATTTTGGGTGGAAATTAAGTATAGTTGTGATACTAGTTTCTGCCCAGCTTATTATGCAGTATGTGGAATAAAGTATGTAATACAAATATATATTTGATTTGAAGAGGTTGTTAATCTTTTTTGTATAAATAAATATTTACAGATATGCAATAAAATAGAAACTAAAGATGTATATGTAGACATCTGTGCCATTATTACTAGCCACTTAAAGGAATATAAAAAAGCTATTAAAAGACATGAAGCCACACCAGATTGTTCAATTGAAAATTCATATAAAAAAAATCATCCAATATTCAATAATATTAATAAAAAAATAACTTCGGCCGACCACTGTATTAATCTATTAAGGATAATATTAAAAGAGTTAGTACCATGGGAGTTATGGGATACTCCATATTCTGAACTACTTGTGAGAATATTAGCTAAAAAACTAGATATTTTCATTGATACTACTATTACTGACCCAATATGGCTAAATGATAAATTACTTACTATTCTTTTGACAAAACAAAATGATAAAAATGAAATAAATAATGAAAAGCCAGAGAAACCAGAAGTTGAAGTACAGGAAGAGCCTCAAACACCTAATATTAATAATGATAATAATATAATTCTCCAAACTCAAAAAAATATAACTGAAGAGAAAGAATATAACAAAGAAGATGGTCAAATGTTACTAAATGAGAGTAAACCAGTCGAGGTGAAGCCAGTTCTAAGACAGAAAAGGGGAAGACAGGGAAGGAATGAAGTGAAAATATATGATAGGATTATTGAAGGTAATTTATTTATTATTTATTTTCCTTATTATTTTTTTATCCTCATGCTTTATTCTGCACATATGCATAGAGAACCTGGAAACTCAGTGTTAAAACTGCATTCCCATTAAGACACTTTTGTATTTCAATTTCCATGGAATACTTGGGTATAACAGACTAGGTAGAGGGAACTTAAGTGTTAAGATTGCACTGGCCAATCTTTGAAACATTACATGTTGAGTGGTGGAACTCAACACTATGCTGTGTCTTAATACCAGAGCAAGGAAACAAAACTATTTCATTCCATGAGTCGACTTAAACATACTTTTTTAGAGTATTTTCCAATACACTTTCCAATGGATTTTAACATCATAAAAACTATTATATTATTTTTAACATGTCATCAAATCTGCTAACCCTGATGTATGCGGGATGCAGTGTGACAGAATTTGATTTTTTAATTTTCTCATGTCGTTGCGATGTTTAGAACCACATACTCAGTTAATGTTTGCTTGCTGTATAAAGTTTTCCATTTCTTTAAGATAGCAATGAATTACATATACAGGGCGGAAGGCTCAGCGTTCCTTTTACGGGAACAGCATTGAGGGTAGTATTTTAAACCTATTCCTAAAGAAATTAATCAAGATACCTCAACAGTTTAGACGTAGGATTTTTTTTCATTTCACGATATTTATCCATACCTGTATTTCGTGTGACGCAGTACACATAAATACCAATAACGTAAATACTACTACAAAAATACCACTACAGGTTAAACAACTTTGAACTTTATAATACCTATGACCCGATTTCGGAATGAGAAGGTTAATTATAAGAATTGATAGGTTTATGTGTGCGTGCGTCGTTCTTAATAAATGGCGTTTTATTTTACAACGACAATTTAATTATTTATTTTGTGTGAAAAGAAGACTTTTTCTTTTTTGGAAAAAAATATATTTTTAATTGAATTAGGCTTTTATAGAGTAGTTAAAACAATGTTGTCATTTAAAGTGGTGCTGACAAAAACTCTGTATAATACTGATTGTATTAAGTGGGATCCTCTGCTATTTTCTTTGTAGCCGATGCTGCATCTTGGCTAACAAGTCAAAATACGGCATCGGCTATGCTGCGTTACTTACTAGCTTTTTAGTACACGACCTCTTTCTTGTCTCGTTACGACTGTACCATCTGTAGTAACAACATTAGTATACATTATTTAAAACATTTCAGGCAGCGTTAAAACCTGGGAGACGGATATGGATTTACAATGTATAAGCGTGGGTCAAGATCTTTTGGCCAGTTTGGATGAAATGACGCTAAGCAGGTTGTGGGGGCACGAGGACGTGGATCATAGTCCTAATTTGAGGGCATCTCCACAGCCGTTGTGGTTTGGTAGGTATTTAATTGTAAAATACAGTGATTAAGAATTTTACAATGTAAATAATAAATCTTGATTTATTACATTTATTTATTGTTACGTAAAATAATAATTTGATTAAAAATTTAATCTTCAATATTGACAGCCAATAAATTTTGCTGTAGAATTCAACAACATTAGGTACTTTTCGTTTGAAGAAGACAGATAAACTCTAAACAAAAAATATAGTCTTTCTTTCAGATTTTTTTACGCATAGTTTTGGATATAAGCTTTCCCTACAGATTTCTTGGACATGTAGTAATACATATTTCTGAGTCATGAAATTAAAAAAATATGAGAAAATTTACACTACGGTCGTGGCCTGTACTGAGAGATTAGATTTTGTAAGCATTTGTACGTTGTTCACTCGGGAAGAAAATGATCAATAGTATGAAGAATCCTAAAATATATAACATGAGGATGGTCTCATCTTGTCGATCGCAGTGAACACTTGGAAGAAGAAAACTTTTACATGTTTACTTCATGACATCCTTTAACACAATCTGCACAATTTGAGACTGCTTATAAATTAAAAAGATACTATATAGATTTCCATTGATATTGACTAATTTTTATAACCAATACATATTCCACCTGTACCCTAGGTGAAGAAGACACTCTCGACTTAGAAGAACCAAAGAAATCCTCTAGTCCAAATCCCACAGATGCCCTCCTCAAGGACCTGCAGACCACCGTCAACCAAGCGAAGACCAAGATCGGGGACCTTCAGGTCTTACACGTAGATGTGAAGCAAAGTGTATGTTTTGCACGGACTATCTGCCTTGTGTTTCTTTATCTTCTTTTGACTTCTTTTCTTCTTCTTTTTAGCTACACATTGTATCCCGAATATATGTAGTTAGGCAGAGTTTTAAAATACTTTGTTCTCCATGTACCGCCCAATGTTTGAGACATTGCGTGGTGGAACTATATGCAGCGCTATGCCTTGTTACTTAGAATGCGCAAAGTAAAGTTCCCCTCGAATACGAATTCGCAACTGTCGAGTTTATAGTCAGATTTTACGCTAAGACTTCTTTTTTCTTCTTCATTTTCATTCGTCCTATTTGAGAATTCTTATTTTTGATACTTATTATCACTTCATTGGGATTTTTTATGAGATCATTTTACTACTAACAAATTTATCTACAATGCCATTAATCTGTTGTGTATCTATATGTTTTAATTTTAATATACATATTGAATTTTCTAGAATAACATCGCTTCTTTTTAGTAATTGAATAGTAAGATGAGGTGGCAGATACATTTAATGCAAGTTTTTTTTCCACATAAGTAATGTACGTGCATGATATACGTTAGTTTCTTATCTGTTGATTTAAATTTGAACCTAAATCCAACGCATTAATACACTACAGTATAACTGTGCTACAATGGAGTTACATTATTACAATATGTATCTAGAATCTTAATATTATAAAGCTGAAGCGCTTATGTGGTCGAACGCGCAAATCTCAGAACGTATTAATTTGAATTGAAAAATATTTTTGTATTGAATAATTCATCTAACATGCCTATACCATAATGTTAATAGTTTCGATGTAACCCCTGTGCAGTCTGCATTACCTTAAGTTTGAAATATATATTATATACGACACAATACAGGTGGAATTGTCAACACCACTCTATAAAAATCTAATATAATAATTCAGAAAAAAATAATTCCCAAAAACGAAAAAGTAATTTTTTCAAAAAAAAAAAAAATGTTATCGTTTTAAAATAAAAAGCTATTTGTAAAGTATGTGTACGTATGTGTGAGTTACATGAAATACAGGTATGGATAAAAATCGGGAAAAAAAATTCTACGTCCAAACTGTTGAGGTACCTTAATTAATTTCCTTAGCTATGGGTTTAAAATTATTTACCCTATATGCAGTTTCAGCAAAAGGAGCGCTGCCTCTTCCACCCTGTATATATGTAGCTTTTCTTGGCAAGGGTGGATTTTAAATAATCTTTCACTCTTTTCAGACAGGAAATTTTGTCTTGAGCTATTTGATTTGGAAATATCTAAGTTAGGATAAACGATCTACAAACTATATTTTCCCAGAAACAAAGATGCTCTATAATGACATAGAATCTGGTTACAACAAAATATTTGGAAATCAAGACATTTTTGCATTTCAGAGCATGTGAGATCACTTGTGTGGATGTGAGATCGCATGTGTCGATGTGAGATGAACCCATCCATCTTCGTTCTGTTAACATAAAGCTTCAACTTAAAAGCAGCCTTGTCTATTTTAAACGAAATATTTATCAATGTTCATAAGCAACCTAGAAAGGTATCTTTTTTATTATTCAGACGCGGATGGGTCGCGTACATAGCAGAATAGGCAGGCATAACCTTTTTGTTAACTCCTGACTCATTCTGTCTTAAAACAAAAAAAAATAATATTAAACTAAATAGTAGCGGTGTAAATGGTGTAAACATCAATATTCTTATTATACTTTTACAAATAATACTAATATACTATTAAAATAATGTAAATGCATGTAAGTATGCATGTCACGTGTCCTGTCACGCTTGATTGTGCAATATATTGCTTATTGTTATTGCCTGTTAAGTCAGTTTTTAATGTTTAAAAGTAAGTATATTTACATTATCGATTACTTTATTGTTAACTAAAATAATAAATATATTATTGCAGTCACTGAACCAGAGAAATTATATATTATACATTTTTTTACAACGTCTTGAAAATTATAATATTTTAGAGCACTATTATTATTATTAAATATAAATAGTTTTACAACTGAATTTAGTAATCTCAATGTGTGTTTGGCTGACATTTAATGGATTAGAATGTATATTTTCACAGCTTAATGCTAGTAAGTTATTGACGATAGTCAAAAAGGTTATAAATTTACACTATGGTTTATAACAAATATTATAACATTTTGAATAAATTTAAAAAAAGAACACTTTCACGCTTTTGCCCGCATAGCACGGGAACCTAGACACTCATTTTTTCAATATAGATTTTGCACTAAAAATAATATGTACAGTCCTGAAGAGAAACTGTTATGATAACATAATTTTCTAATAAATAAGACAACAATACTGATTTTATCATATGTTTCTAAATAGATGTAGTAATCATAATGATATGTAATTTAGGACGAAGCAGCCGGAATGATGGAAGGGCTATTAGACAAGGGCATCGCTGGTATCAAGAAGGGCCTACGTTTCACTGGTCTTAGTGATGATTCGCAAGTAAGTAAACATCATTTGTTTTCACGCTTGTTATGGCGGATATCAGTACTGCGCTTTTGCTTCATTACTAGAGTGAACAAATGAAAATATTGAATATGTCATTTCTTCGAGTCTCCTTCTGATAATAAGGGTTTAAATTTAACTATTTTCTCAAAAGGAAAAGTCACCAGCACATAAGGAAAAGAGTACGGAAAAAATATCTCCTTCGGAGATGTTCAAAAGTAGATCCAAACCGGAAACAGTGATGGAGGCAAAGGAATCCTATGTGCCTACTTTGCAGAAAGGTATACACACATATTTTAATATTAAATGAAAGATTCTAAAGACATATTTTTTTACAATTCATTCACATAGCTTCAATTGAATTATCTCATTTTAAAAACATTAAATTTATTCTATACATTTTAGAAGAAAATGGTGGTTCTGCTCCTCAGTTAATTAAACAACGCAATGTCACGTCTCAAGATAGCATGGTATGTAGGTACTACAGAAAATTAATATTCAACATATCACGACCTTGGTACAAGGCGAGGTACTATCATTCTGTATCCCGTACACGACAGGGTAGGCAGAGGGCCCGTACACGCCGAATTCTGGAGGCATTGCGTGTTGAGTGGCGAAACTCAACGCCTTGCTTTGCCTCGACACCAAAGTGAAGAAATGGAAATATTTATTTAAATATAAATTTAAATAAATATAAATTTAAATAAATATCCAAAACTATTTATACTCTTGAGCTCGGACTAGTGTGTCGGTCTTAGGGGTCACGCTAAACGATGTTTAATATGGCTACTCCAGCACAAACTAATCAAATACCGCTTTTTACACATTATTAAGTCATGCTCTTAAACATGCTTTTGCAACAGTGCTGGCATATCAAATTAATACAAATATTTAGTTCTATCATTAAATATAACGAGTTAACGCGTGTATTTCAATTATTTTTTTAGCAATCATCAAAACAGAAAGTAGAATTCGGAGCACCAGCGGGCCTTCTCTCCGAGTCTCCGGAACCTCAGTACGAGGAAGCAGCAGATCTCTCCGCCAGCATCGCTAAACTTAGGTCTTTGTTGCAACACACTGGGCCTAGGTACATTTTAGAATATTATAATTCTTAACAATAGTATTTTTACCGAAACGGCTCCTAAGACACTCCGTTTTCGAATTTCCAATAAATTTTTGACATATTGCGTGTTTATTGAAACTCTAAACCACATTGCGTTTACCAGAGAGGGAATATGAAAGAATCACAATTTAAATATAACATATACAAGTGGCATACCACGACCTCTACTATAGTCTGGCAAATATGTTATTGATAATGGGAAGCACGCGCGGCAAATTGCGCAGAAAGCGTATTTTGATGTCTGCACATAGACACCCGCTCGCGCCGGACCGATTCCCCGTAAGGGCTCGCGGGGAATCGGTGCGGGGTGTGACCGGGCTATGGTACAATCGAGCACAACGCTATAAGTTCATTACTTTGAAATATGAATATAATATCATATGATAGCATCATATTTACGGAATGGCGTAGTAGAGCATATTTATCTAGTAATATTATAATGATTAGTGCGTTTGTTAGCTTAAGCAACATGAAAAATTTACATTTACATTGAAAAATTAAATAAAAAACGGAATTGAAATTATTATAATGGGGCCACATACAAATCTTCTCAATCCAAATTCAATAAAAAGAATAAAAATAATAATACATACAAAAAAATTGTAAAAAAATAAAGTTTTAATAAATAAAATGTCAAATATAAAAGTAAAAAATTAAAAGGAATGGCCGTTAGTGTTCATTTACAAAAATAATTAGTAATAAAATGCAAATTAAAGAAAAATTACGTAAAAAAAATAATTAATTAAAATAAAACGTTAATTAATGCATGCAAGAAAGTAAAAAATAAAAATTGACAAATAATAAAGCAAACAATCAAAACGGTAAAAGGCATTTTTGTTTACAATTAATTATATTCTTGTTTGAACAATATAGTGTGAGCTCATTTGTACCTATAAAGATGTGGGGGTGCGAATTTACTGTAAGGACGTAGCGCTCACACTAACGCACAGTAACTTGTATGGCAAAGGGATACCTCACTCTCATTTTTTTTGTACCTCAAAATTTATTTAAATAATTTACTCAATATTTTTTTTTATATATATAATCTTAAACATTGCCACATATTTCTTTATCCATATTGCATTGTATATAAGCTTGTGTTATGCATACTGAATGTTTATGTTGTACATAAGTGTATATATATATATATACATATATACGTAAATATCATGTGCCATTAGTTATATAAGCAGAAGCTTAGAATTGATTAATTATTTATTGAAAAAAAAATGTTATTATACTTTTCGGGCTAGTCTTGATTTTATTCTCGACAACAATGTATGGAACAGCTGATTATTTTTCGATATTTACGTATCCTCATAAAATTTTCGTTTTGTATAATTAACTACAACATAAACATGATAGACAGATATTTTAATTATCGTATAGGTAAATGTGATTTGCTAAGCGTGGAGTAAAACAACATAACAGGGTAACACTGATCGAACGTTCTCTGCGCATACGTATACTGCGCAATTTGCCGCGCGTTCTTCCCATTATCAATAACATATTTGCCAGACTATACACGAGGCCAGGCGCAGGGGCCCAAAGTGTGACTGTAAAACAGACTGGTTCTGGATTTGATGCGCGCTCGAGGAGATAAAATGTTTATTTAAATTTATGTTTCCATTTCTTCGCTCTGGTGTCGAGGCAAAAGCGCGGCGTTGAGTTCAACATGATGAGAGCCACTCAATACAAAATGCCTCCAGAATTCGGCGGAAAGCGGAGAACGGAGTGTCTTAACACTAGATTCCCTGTGCTTATCCTGCTGTGTGTGGGATACAGCGTGAAGCTGTTTTGTATTATTAAATCTCTACTCTCTCTCTCCTCAGGGCGGAGGAGGTGTGGTGGGAGGGCGCGAAGGAGACCCGTGGACGCACTACTCTCCGTCCCTCCTCCCGCCCGGTTGACACCGCAGCGCTTGCTGGTACTATAATCTATTCTTTTCTATATACGAGTATATCTCTATTCTATCTATCCTTTTTATGGGAATAGGATTATGTCTTTTTAGATATCGTTTATATGTTTATGTCTTTCTATGCGTTGTTTAATATAGTGTTTTTTTATTAGTTTTTTGATTATTTTATGAAACTGATTCGGAAGTTACAAAACAAGGCACTTATTTTAAAGTCATTAGGTTGGTATTTGATTTTTAACCGATTCTGTAAGAAAAAGACAATTTGAGTGTTCTTTTTTATGTTTCTTACCTCAGAACTTTTGACTGAGTGAACAGTTTTTTATTCACTTCATGGGAATAAAAAACGTGAGTTTGATGAAGGTTTGGTTAAATTCTGACTAGTGGATCCGGTAGAAATTGAAGTCGTTTTTTTTGTTAAAAATATAATTATAAATAAATAAAATAAAATAAATCAGCTTCACGCTGTATCCTACACACGGCAGGGTAGGCAGAGGAAACTTGTGTTAAGACACTCCGTTCCCCACTTTCCGCTGAATTTTGGAGGCATTACGTATAGAGTGGCGGAAATCAACGGCGTGCTGTGCCTCGACACCAGAGCGAAGAAATGGAAATATAAATTTAAACAAATTTTCATAAATAAACATTTATTGTCCAGTGGGGATCGGACTCACAACCAGTCAGAACATTTTTACAGTCACACTTTATGTCCCTGCACTACGACTGGCCTACAAAATAAATAAAATTACATTAATATATTTTATAAACATCTTGATTGTTATGTTTCAGATGAATATGATATGAATATGGACAGGAATTCATCTCCAGGACAAACCTCTAACAATATGCAGAGACTAGATAAGTAAGTTTAATATATAGTCAACAGATATAAAAAATATAACAAAAATTGTTTAATTTATGATAATTTTTATATGTAATATATACGAGCGATAGGGATGATAAACAAAGACAAACTTGTAACGCCTGGTTAGAGCCCCTAAAAAATAATTTATAGCATAAGTATATGTGTCTATGATAGTATTCCGCAATGTATTTTAAAATTTTCCACTGCAGAAGTTTCAAATAATTGTAAAAGCAACGTCAATTAGGAAAGGTTATTATTATATACTAGCGGGCGCGCGCAGCTTCGCTTGCGTATTTAGGGGTGAATTCTAATATACCATGAAACATGTGTTCAATTAAATACTTTTAATAGTCTGAATTTCAAATTTTAACAAAATTGGTCTCGATTTTAAAAAAAATCTACACATACTTTCAACCACTTATTTGCACCCTTAGGGGAAGAATTCTAGAAAACCATGAAACATGT
>JAEBDU010013289.1:325399-338674 GCA_016802625.1 Heliconius numata | reverse complement strand
ATATTTCTGTCTAAAAATAGTAATTTCAATATATTTTTTATTGTGAGTCATATTTTTCCATAATGGTATTAATCCTTATCCTTTAAAATACTTTATTAATTTTCTACGTTAAACGAAGATAAAATTTGCTTTTTACACTATTTCGAAATTGCGAATAGTTTTAGAGAAAAACGCATTTAATTGTTGACACATCACGCCGTTGACTCATCAGCTGTGCCGACTCAAGTTTTACTTATCCCTTACTCTCAGCATATAAATAAGTATATTAGTTACGTTGGCCATTTAATGTAGATGAACTGTCTTTTTCTGTTTTTTCATTTTAACAAGTACTTTAGAAGTTATTAAAATACTAAAACATCCTTGCTGCGAAACGCGCCTCGCGAAGTTTTGCTTATTTATACAAGCGCGTCATGAGCAGTCATCGGTGGTTCAGTGGTAGAATGCTCGCCTGCGACGCGGGCGGCCCGGGTTCGATTCCCGGCCGATGCATTCTATTTAATTTTCCTCACAGGCAGCCACGTAGTGCCTACCCAACCGGTGTCGCTGTTTTAACAGCATTAACCACAAGCTCGAAAAAAAACCCACTGGGGGGTGCCCCCAAAAGAGCGGGCTACCCCCAGCACGTCACGCATGTCTTTGCCGCTCTGCTTTGTAAGTGACAGATGAGTTTGCGTGAGAGTTGAGAGTGCGAGGTCTAGCAGCGACCCGATCGCTGCCGTTGTCCCAGTCAGAATATTGTCACCTGCTCTCTACGCACTATACATTGATGACATCACAATGCCCTAGCGAGTATTACTTCAAACAATTGGAAAATCCTTATTGGAATTACGAAAATGCGGGTTGCATTAGGGTTTAATTAATTTTCACATTATCTTAAGTGCTTTGCACATACATTATATGAATAATTTAGTAGTTAAAGCGGGCGAAGCCGCGAGGGGGTCGCTTGTTGTATATAAGAGTATACCTCAGCCTGTATAGTGTTCTTAGCAATTTCCAGTAGTCCATCCCCGAGCGCGAACTGCGGGACGAGGAGCAGGATCTTGTGGAGGACCCATCGCACGTGGTCGGTCTCCTAATAATACAAATGTTACTTAATCGCAAATTAAAAAAAATGTTTAGATAAAAAAATATTGCACAGATAATGAAAATCATTTTATTTAAAGCTTTACCTACCAAAAATAGTTATTCAGTTAATAAATAGTGTTTCAGTGGTTTCCCTTAAAGCAACAACACGTATACAAACTCACATCAGAGTCCGATATAACGTCCAGCACGAGCAGCAGCGTGATGCCGGCGAGCCCCGCGAAGGCGTTGCCGCAGAACAGCAGCATATTGGCGAGGGACGCCTCAGCGAAAGCCTTCTCTGCGACGTGGATTAGAGAACCGCAGGCGAAGCTGTCACATATTGTATATACTATATAACATTCCATGGAAGATAATTTTCCATAAGTTCTAGTTAAATTTCAATACTTTATATTTATGTTAGTATAAATGAGTCATAGTAGTTAACACTAAAATGTTTTTAATTAAAGCTTCACGCTGTATCTTTCATTATAGCAGGGAATGCAGAAGGAACGTAGTGTGAAGACACTCCGATCCCCGCCTCCCGCAAAATTTTCAAGGAATTGCGTGTTGACTGGAGGAACTCAACGTCGTGCTTTGCCTTGTCACATGAGCGAGGAAATGAAATAATTCAATAATTCTTTGTTCCGAGTGGGAATCGAACCTTCACCCATTTATACATATAGTTACAGCTGAGCTGAGAAAGATAACAATAGGTTTACCCATATAGCAGTATAAGTATGCAGATAGCGGGCAGGTTGTTGCGCGCCACGAACACCGGGAAGTGGAAGATCTCCATCACGGACGCTGTTATCACCATGTTGATTACGATTACCTATAATTTTTATAATCTCTTTATTTCTTAATTTCATATTTGTGTGTGTGTAGACAGTAACATTTTTTAACCAATTCTAAGACTTGTTGTATGTATAGACATGCCTTGTGTTTCCGTAGTATACGTGTATATAATAAAATTCCGCAGTGTATTCTAAGTTTGCCAAATTCTAACAAGTAAAGCTTATTACACTGTACAAGAATATTTAGAAGATAAACATGTATGGAATTAATGTCTATTGAGTGTCATGGAGGATAGCTTCCAGCTAATGTAATAATTAAACTAAGTGTACCATTGACTTTGAAAATTGTTGAGTTTCTTGTCGGCTCTTCTCAGCAGAACTGCCTTCCGAACCGGTGGTAGCTTTTTGTTCATATATTCATTCGACGATTCAAAAGTGCTTATTATAAGTTTATTTGAATAAAGAATATTTTGTATTTGAATTTTGAATTTGAATTTGAAAAGAGCAACTGTTCAGTTTCTTGCTGGCTCTTCTTTGCAGAACTGCCTTTCGAACCGGTAGTAGCTTTTTATTTATATGTTCTTTCGACGATTCAAAAGTGCTTATAACAGTCTACTTGAATAAAGAATATTTTGAGTTTGAATTTTATTTTCAGTTTCCGATGATTAAATTATTTATTTGTGTCTTCTTTATTATTATGATATGAAAACGTTTTAATACATACTCTTATTATACAGTTCATAAAATAAGAACACGTAAAGTTTTTTCTAGCCTGGTAAGCAGACAAAACCTAGAGAAAACACTTCGTTTTCCACTTTTCTCATTACTCTCTCCTGAATTCGAGACATTGCATGTTGTGTGTTGGACTAACCCCTAGGTCCCACAGCAGCGCGGTCGCGGCCAGCAGCGCGGGCGGCGCCGCGGCCAACAGCAGCAGGCGCCGCCGCCCGTCGCGCCGCGCCCCCACCGCGTACAGCGCGCCGCCCGCGCTCGCCAGCGCGTACGCCAGCAGCACCATGCCCGAGATGCCCGCGTCCGCTATGTGCTGGTAGCTGGGGAGAGGAAGATATGCCTGTGGGACTGACACTACTGACATTTCTATTGAACTTGACTCACCAAATCACCAAAGTGCTTGTACTGGCTTAATTGAAAAAACAATATTTTGTTTTTTTTATTAAAATCGTAGAAATATTATAAATCTCACCAGAACTTGTAAAATATATAATTTCATTTCTTACCGCCATATGAGAGAAAACTTGATTTTTTTAGCTTCACGCTATATTCCGCAAATAGCAAGCTAAACAGAAGGAACCCGGGAACCTATTGCTAGGACCCTGCGTTCCCAATAACATAATTTTGTATCCCACTTTCCGCCAAATTCTGGAAACACTGCGTGTTGAGCGACTGAACTCAACGCGCTTTACCTCGTTGGTAACGAGGTAACGCGAGCAAGGAAATCAAAATATTTAATATCCTCAAGTGGGAATCGAATCCACAACGTTTACAGTTGCACGCTTGTGCCCCTGCGCCACGCCGTCCTCAAACCTGTGATTAATACCAACATAAACTTACACAGTGTCCTTATTGAGATTCTCCTTAGATATTTTCAACGGATGTGAATACACACTGAGGGAAGCTGCGGGGCGGCGCGTCCTCAACACCGCGTTGTATAGGGCGGCCAGCGAGGCGGGTAGAGCGTGGTGGCCCTTGTTGTTGTACCAGGCGAGCAGTACTTTTGAGGAGTAGCGTGTGGCTGTTGTGTGACCGGTGTACCTATATAGAGATATAAACATTAGTTTTTTTTTAGAAAAATATTTTTTTTTAGTTTTTATTTAAAATTTTACTTAGTGATGTCTTAAGACATCTTGAGACATTTGGGGGTTCAGTATAAAAGTAAAAAAAAAAGTGGGATACGGAATTGTCTCAATGGGAACGTAGTGTTAGGACACTCCGAAAGCTACCCTCTGCCTATTCTGCTATGTGCGGGATAGAGCGTAGAAATTGTTTGTACAATTAAGGCAATTTTAATGTTAAAAGAAATCATTTTTTTCACCTTTTCTCTATATAAACCTGCTGTGAATCTACCAGCCACTGGTTAAGGGTGTGGACGTCAGGAACCAGCATCAGCTGTGGTCTATTCCATTCTATCTTCTCATCCAAATTGCAATGTTGGATGGAATCCACGCATTCACAAGTTGGAAAATCCTAGTGAAAAAAGGGAAGAAATTGTAAATTGTTTCGCAAAGTCGTTTGTTCTTTTTATTTTTAAATTTAATACAAATGATTTATGTAGAAATATTTTTTCATTGTAGTCAAATACAGAGTGTTTTTGTCATCACCACTTTAAATGAAACTACAGTTTTAACTACTCTATAAAACAAAAGAAATTTTGTCAAAAATGAAAAAGTTATTTTTTCAAACAAAATCTATAATAAAATTATTGTTGTAAAATAAAACGCAATTTATTAAGAACGACGCACGCACACGCACAATCACGAAATGGAGTCGTAGGTATTGGCGGTTATTATTAAGTTGTTTAACCTTTAGTAGTATTTTTGTAGTAGTAAGTGTTCACGTTACTGATATCTATTCGTAACTGCGTCACACGGAATACTGTATGGATGAACATGGCACGTGCTGCTCCCGTAAAAGGAGCGCAGACGCTTCTATACAGTATATATAAAATAGGTAAGCACAGAATTGTCTATTACAAAATAGTCTATTATTAAAATCAAATTCTTTGTTTCATTTAGTTCTAAGAAACATATAAAATAGTTATAAGAACTCTAAGAACTATAGCTTCATATTTTATATAACTCATAGCTTACCTCCTTCGTTAAGTTCCTATATTGTTTTCCATTTCTCAAGTTGTCTAGTATTTGTTGAGCAAAAGCAGAATCACTATTGTTGGAGTATATGGACGGGTGTGAGCTGGAAATTGTTACAGATGTGTCATGTTTCTTAAATATTATGGCTTAGTATAGCATATCTTAATTATTGTGAAATTATAAAAAAAGTATTGCAATGAACCTAGGAAGGAACTTAATGCTTCAATAACTTTCTCTAAAAGTACAATTACATAAAATAAACAAATATGTATGAAAATTGATCAATAATTTACTCGTACATTACACGTAATTCTGAACTATTGCAAAATGTTCAAAGAATTTAAACCAAAAACCGTTTTAAACAAAATTTTATATATCGTATCAAATGTTATATATGAGTAATTCATTTTTTCTACTTATACATACACGGCAAACGTAGTAGCATTTTTATATAGATCGGTGGTGAGATTTAGCGCTATTTCTGCATCAGCTGGAGGCCGGATAGTGGAGAATGCCATTGCTACTGCTAAAAATATTGAAGGTAACGCTATCACGAGGAAAAGGAGCCATCTGGTGAAAGAAAATTAAGATTTTTATCAAAAAATATGTCAACTAAATTTTGAATTCTGACGTGGCGCTTCCCATTCGAGGAAATTAAATATATAATATTTTCGTTTCCTTGCTTAGTAACGCGTAGCAAAGCGAAGCGTTCAGTTCTCAACACACAATTCATTCAGAATTCGTGAGTACGTGGGGAACTGCTCGTCTTAATGGGAACGACAATGGGTTTCTAGGTCTCCTTTACCTATCTTGCTATGTATAGGATACAGCATGAAGCTAAAATAAAAAAAATATATAGATAAAAGTCTATATATTTCTGTACATTAACTATAATATTTCCAAAAAAACTACAAAATATATATCACCTATTCCTCACATAATGCAGGTACCGTGCGTACATTAACGCCTTAAACTGTTGTCGTAAAGTGCCTTTTAAAGGTCCCGCATTCGGTACCAGGGGTGCATTGGATATACTTGACGAGGTATCAGCAGTGTCAGCTCTGTCTGGTATTACTGTTACTGGTATTTCTGGAACGTATGGTAATTTATGTTTATATATATCAGTTTGTTTTGTTTAATTCTGTGCTAGCATTAAAATTAAATCAGCTTCACGCTGTATCCCGCACACAGATACAGTGTGAACACCGAAGGAACCAAGTAATTCCACTCCGTTCCCCACTTTCTGCCGAATTCCGGAGGCATTGTGTGATGTTTGGCAAAATTCCACGCCGCGCTTTTACCTCGACACCAGAGCAAAGAAAATGGAAATATTAACGTAAATAAATATTTGACTTCCTCGAGTGGGGACCGAACCCTCAACCGTCGCGTTACAGTCACACCGTTGTGCCGCTGCGCCTCAACGGCCTCTAAGAATTAAAGAATTTTATATAATTAAATAAAATTGTATTAAAATTTGCACTCAAAACGTAAAGCCTCGGGAATTCGACGGAAAGTGTCTTAACATTCCCAGGTTCCCTTTGCTTGCCAATGCGGGATACAGTGTTAAGCTAATAAAAATATTTAAATAATTCTTGTACGTCTTTTTGTCATTTTACTATGATCACAAAAATTAAAATCTAAGGAATAAATGACCGTATCTAACAAGAGTATTGACATGGTGGTAAAGGGGCTTAGAGTAGAGTTCATACACACCCTGACTTCCTCCACTATCGTGTTGCGTGCACACCGCATGGAACACCTGCTCCAGGCTGCTGCAGTCCAGGTTCATACTGCGGTAGGCCAGCGACAAGCGATGCTTCTCCAGAGCTACACTTAGATCCAGGAAGCTGGTGACAGGAAACACAACTTTATAAGTAGCAGCAGCTATGTTTTTGCAGCAGTTTTAAATGAAGCACAATTTAATAATTAATATATTGTCCAATACGAGCATGTCCAAGCTTTAGAAAATTACGATATATCCATCATGGATATATCGTAATTTTCACATTTCACACATTTTCAAACATTTTCAAACATTTCACAGCTTTTTTGAATATTAGAAAAATATTCCAACTGAGATGATATAATAATAATAATAATAAAAACATTTATTGCCATAAACAACACATACACATTTAACAAACAAATTAACAATTTTACAAAAGAACATTATGGCAAAAGGTACAACTCAGCTAAATGATGCTTGAGTTTTTACTCTCAAGCATCGTTGTTTTTCAGTTACACCTAGGATCACGGACAAACAGAACCTCACAAAAAAGAAAAATAATAAGAATAGAATAAATATGTAGAGGTTTATACATACGCAACATGTTTATATTTGGGAAGTATGTAACAGGGTTAACGGACCCTTAGCTGCATTGATGAGACGGGGAAAGGTCAACACTGCTGCATGTTTGGCCGTATACAATGCTGTTTTGGTACCGACGCTGTTATACAGCAGCTGTTAAACGTGGGTATTACAGAAGAAGAATAAAAGAAAGATGAATGCAAGAGATGCAATCTCTTCGTAGGACATGCGGAGTCAGGTTAGCTGATCGAATCAGCAAAGAAGAGATACACATACTAGCGAGGATGTCACGGTGAGAGTGAAGAAAAATGTGCTCAGCTGGTTTGGTCACGTCGAATGACTGATGAAAGAATGACAAAAAAGATTTATGACAGAAAAGTGAGTGGTAACAGAGGTAGGGGGAGACTTCGGTTGTCCTTTGAGAATACAGTATCAAAGATACTGGAGGAAGGTGACAACTCAGCTAGGAATAAAGCGTGAAGCTATGTATGTACAACATTTTTTAGAGTGTACATATGTGTATAAAAAACAACTCACTTATTACTAACACCATCAGCGTCATAAAATGGTAGATTAATTTCTACTTCTAAGCCATTAACATCAACCACGTTAGCATTCTTGACCACACTCCTGGTCACTGTCACTAAGCTTTTTATCTTCTCTTCTATACACACTTCTTCATTTCCACTTTCTTCTTGAAGATGGATACTTCTAGGTTCTGGATACATGACGGTTAATTTATAGCCTGTACCGAGTGTTCGTTTGATTTCTATTGGAGAACCGCTTGTGTGTATTCGACCCTGTAATTAAGTTAATTGTTACTATTTTTATTTTATATAAGTAAAAAAGAATTCTTATTGAAATAACGTATATGAACATAATAAAGAATGAGGAAACTATTGATTTGCAGAAGCTTTAATTTATAATTTATCAATTCATAGTTGTATCGAGATAATAATTATATTTTATATACTAAAATTTTAATTTAAGTGTCATTATATCTTCATTAATTGTACAACACGGTGATTTATCCCTAGAAACTTTGTGTGATATGAGAGCATTTTGCTTGTCCGTGTTGTGAAATAGTAATAGGTCAAATTTCAAATAACTGCAAAATTCAAATGAGGTCCTTGTAGCGCAGTGATTCACTGTGACAGTTGTTTCGATCCCAACTCGGGGTAATGTATTATTGTTATTTCCCTGTTGTAGTAGACAAAGTATGGCATTAGACTGCTACTCAACACATAGTGTCTTAAATTCAGATAGAAACCGGAGAATGGACAGTCTCAACACTAGGTTCTCTTTGCACAAAAGCCCAAATGATTCAAAGTCATTAACTTACCTTGTGCATGATGACGATCTGGTCGCTAAGTAGTTCTGCCTCATCAAGGTGGTGTGTTGTCAGCAAGATGGTTCTGTTCTCGCGCAGCTTCATTATCATTGACCAAATGTCTCTACAATATATTTTAAATTACTTCTACATGTAAACTACGTTTTCATAATATTTGAAACAAAAAATGTTGTTACAAGTTATACTTATTTGAAACTCAATTGTTTTTACAACCCCGGCATAAGGATCCTAGAAATTAAGCAGAGATATAATAAATGGTTTATTTCCACACCTCCTGGCAGAAGGATCAACACCAGCAGTGGGTTCGTCTAGAGACACCAGCGCCGGTCGTGCTACAAACGCTAGCGCCACGCACAGACGACGCCGCGTGCCGCCCGACAGTCGCGACACTGTACGGCTACCCAGAGAGCCCAGACCCAGTGCCGATTCTAATCTGAGAAAAATATATAAATATAACTATATGTTAATTTAATATATAATATTGTTAGCGTATTCGTGTAAAAAGTTGATAGATTTAGGTGAAAAAGACTATAAAAGCAGTGGAATTGACGCTAAAAACGCTAACCGCTTCCGTTTTATAGCACTATATAATATTTTAACAGTCACCCTTCATCATTATTTTATTTGCGTTTCTCCCACTATGAAACTAAAGCATTAACAACATAAAAGCTCAAGTAATCAAGAGGACAAATAATAATTACATTATTTACTTCAAATCATAAACGCAAATAAGAAATATCACGGTAATTTCTTTACAAAATATATAAATATCTTACTTATCAATTTCATCTTGTACTTCAGACAAGCGTCTCCCGCTCTTAAGCTGCGCGTACAGCGCGACGTGCTCGCTCGCCGTCATGTACTCGAACAGCACGTCGCGCTGCGGACACACGCCGAGGCGTGCGCCTGCCTTCTGCATGTCATCGTCATCGTCATCTGTCCGGATTATAACGTGGCCTTTTGTCGGTTTCAGCATGCCCGTGAGGATTTTGCTGTTGGTTAAAGATTTACAATACAATAAAGGGATTTGGTAATTTGATAATTAGAGTAATGAGTATGTCTTTATTGGTTGTCAAATAAAACAAATAGAGAAACTAAAATGTTAAAAATAATAATATAGAATGAAGTATATGTTTATTTTGTTATTATTATGTATTTGACCTCCTAGTGTATTTTTAATATTCTAAAACAGTTAAATAGAAATAAATTACAAAGAAATATAATCTAGCAAGACTTAGAAACATCGTTGGCTTTCGAGACTTTTAATCATTTAAAATTAAACAATTTTAAACGAAATAATTGCATATTATTTGGGATGTGACGATGCACAGCATCTGTGAGAGGGCGCTGTATACTTCCCTTTTATTATCCAATGATGTTCACTTCCGGTTGCTGTTTTCGACCAATCAGCGATCGCCGGAAGTCACGTGGTCTCAGGTGGTAGGGCGCCGGAACGTATAAAAGGCGACACTACGCTTCTTACCTCATAGCGTCGTTATTTCCCATCAGAGTAACATTGTTTAAAAGTGAAAGTGCTGTGGTAAGTGTAGTGTTGGAGGTGGAATTTCTTCACATCGTGAACCGGATTTCTATATCGGGGCTACTCCTGGGAAGGCCTCCAGCAAAGATGTTCATCCTCATCAGAAAACTTGTTTTTGTGAAATTCAAAGGTAAAAAAATGGACAACGGGTGAGTCATTTGAACCTCTTGTTTAACAAGTATCTACATGCATGTAATACTGTTCTATTGCTTGGTATTATATATACCAATACTGTAGTGGATTCTGAGCTTCACCGAACACGTGTGTTATAACCTACAATAAGGTTAGGTATGTCTCAGATTTTCAGCAGTTATGGCCCAATTTTATTCAGCTAACTGGCATTGCAAAAAGCAAGAGGACTCATCGCTTGTTTAACGCTCTTGGGAACGTTCTCGGCATAATATCATGCGATGTAAACGGAGTTTACTAAATAAATCGGTTTTCACCGAGTTTACTTAGTCGTATATTATCTATAAATATACTACCTTCGTTTAAATGCGATAAATTCGTTAGGAGCGTATCCTGAGCGAGTTATCAAATTATGTTCTCACCATATATATCAGGGAAGCAGATTATTTAATAGTTGCTAGTTGTCAAAACCAGATGGCGTTGCCCGTCACTCTGACGTGACACCGATCGATGACAATCGGAAGTGGGATCGGAACAAGCTCCGATCCCAACCACCTCATTCTCCGACATAAAAAGTCTGTCTATTTTTAGATAATCTTTTTTATTTATTTGTAATAGGATAATTACTAACGTGGTTGAAATGTTATATTCGCTGGGAGCGTATCCTAAGCGAGTTAACGAATAACAATGGATAAATCTGCGTGAGTTTCTTTTAGCTTATTTTGACAATTGCAAGCGAATACTCGGAAGAATTAGGCACAAGGATTCGAAAACAATTTCAAAGCCTCCTGGCAGGAAAAGTGTTTCAAAAATGTGTCTCAATCCTGGAGGAGTGAGGATAAAGGAATTGTGGATTTCCTGCTTATTCGTGGTTACTGCCATCGCTATGAACGTCATAACATTTAGCAGTGGGCGTCATAGTATTTGGCAATCACGGGATCTTCTTTATGGCCTCTTCGGATTCCAAAGATTCTAGCCAGTCACCTTATCTTAGTTGCCTTAAGGGGGACTCGGGCTATTTCTTGACATAAGGTATGTCCAATTATTTAAAGTGCATTTATCCGTACATTAGAATTTAAAAAAGCTCGGTACTATTTTAATTAGAAATGCTCTCAATTGTACGGGAGGGGGGCAGTTATAAGGAGGCTGCCTCTGAGCGTATCGGAGGCAGTGGCTGATGGTTTGGGCTCCGTAGGCCCTTCCCGGTTTAATCGCGGGAATGCATCTAGCCATCTACCTCCGTGCCACCAATAATCCTTTTCCAAGATTATTTGAAGCAGTTAGACCTTCGTCAACCGTACATGCATCAAAATTGAGAAGCATGCGTTGAGTATAAAACGCTAGCACATTTAATTATACATTAGCAATTCTCAGGTATCGGTGCATACCGGATATCGGTAGTTTGGAGTGAGAACCCGCCGACTGGTAACACAAGCCCAGAACTTGGTACAAGGGTATTGCACGATTGTTAATAACTTTATTTAAATGTATCTGTATCTTTCTGTATACATTGTGTTAAGAAATACGCAGCTTCCTCTGGGTATATCGGAGACGGGTGTAGATGGTTTGGGGCTCTGAAAACTCTTTTCGACTTAAATCATCTCTGGCTTTATCCAATAAGAATTTTCAAGCGGTTCGAGAAAGCAAGGATAGAAAATAGTTCGACTCGCGTTCGACAACTGATAAAGCAAACCAATAGGAAATTTTGTAATAGATAACGAAAGGTTTATCAAAAAAGAATAAAAAGTTTGATATATGGATTGTTAAGTAATGGATAAAAAAGAAACGAATGTGTCTAAAACTAAATTAAAGTTCACACAAGTATTATAAAAAGTCACCGAAGGTTTCTTCGGCTAATTTGGCATTATCCTCGTGCCAGTGAGTGCACATCCCCGTGAGTACCTCGGCAAAAGTATCTAATACCTGACGTTCTATATATTAGAAACTGTGTATACCTGTTGTGTATCCCAGTAACCATCAGATTTGAAGCTGATGTAGTGGAAGAAATCTGTAATCCAGCTAGAGAAAAAAAAAAAAAAAGTGGTCAGATATGAAATGCAAGAATTACAGACGACAACCTTTTATTACTAAATTGTTGGATACCATAAAGTATGATACACAATAATAGTGGAAAAAGACTATCAAGAAGATTCATTCATTTTTTGTAACTTTGGTTCCAGAGCTGGGAAAAGCTAATGAAAATAATATCTTCATGAAACATGAGGGCTGTGTAAAGGTAGTTGTGCTAATTATTACTGTCAACAGTCTTGTTATATATGTCTGCATATAGACCTTGGGCGATATCCACGTGCGTAACGTAGGTACTCCGCTGCATATTGCCGTGAGTTTTGCATAATCTGAACCTGGCTAGCGAGGTGTACGCGCAGTCGCAACTCCAATATAGCGGAGAGCATGTTGGATGTCTACGACATCAAGTCCGGGGAAATTGGACATTTAAATTGAGTACATCTGTATTTAAATCGTATAAATTTTGACACTGTAAAGTTACTTCTAAAGGCGAATTTCAGAGAGTGAACTATTGTAGTTCTAAAATACAGCTAAGAAGCGATAATTGAAATATTGTAAAATTGATAACTTTATATGTCAATGTATAGTAGTATCAATTACTTATAACTTTATTACACTTCGAAGAATGATATAATCATTAGTCGACCTAAATTTTGGTTGAAAAACTAATGAGCTTATAAACTCACATTTTCTAACGCGTCGTATGTCAAGTCCAGTTTTCTTCAAAACTGTACCTAAGTAGCAGATAGGACATTCATATCATGAATTGTCGGTCGGGTCGCGGTTCTGGTGAGTATTCATTGATGCTTTTATGAAGTTATAATACTCAAAGTGTGTGATGATGGACTCAAGTCTTAAATTTTACAAAGGTGTTCAAAGGTTTGACCAGTTTAACTCTAAATTGGAACATATTATTGGGCTGAGTACATAGTATTTTGTAGAGCATTCTATTAAATGCTCTAGTGTTATTAATATGTTGTACTAATGGCATCAATTACAAGGTAAAAATTAACTCGGGTAACTACTTCATCATCATCATCATCATCATCATCCTGTCCACGTCCACTGCTGGACGTGGGCCTCTCCAATGGCGCGCCGCTGGGCTCGATCTTCGGCTCTCTGCATCCGGCCGTTGCCGCCACTTTGCGGGCATCGTCACGCCATCTAGCGGGAAGACGTCCTTCATTACGCTTGCCAAGGCGTGGTGTCCACTCTAGAACGCGTCTCTACTA
>JAEBDU010013289.1:308171-325299 GCA_016802625.1 Heliconius numata | reverse complement strand
ATGGAGTTGGTTGCCGGTTCTATCTAGGACCTGCTGTCTGAGCCGGAGATAATTTTCAATAGATCGGACGACATTTTCATGGGCATTTCGATCCTGCTCGTACTTCTAATATCATATTTCGTTCAGAAATATTTCGGTGAAACAGGTGAGACCTGTTGAAAATTACGCTCTAGAGACGGTGGTGTCATCCTAAGAAAAAGGTTGTTCTAGGAACAGGTTTCTTACATTAAGAAACTAGCTAGACCACCAGAAACAGGCTACAAAAGGTAACAATTTTGTTGTGTAATTTAAAGGGGAGGCTACGCAAGGGCTTCATGAATAATAATCGATACTTATATAAACAGGTTAGTAAATTATTATCAAAAGAAGTGAGCACGTCTAGCCTTATTATTTAGACGGTTATGAGAGCTTCCTTTCCTACTCATGCTTATCAGCGAGTTGCGAAACATCTTCTAAAATTTGTTTGTATGCAGATTATAAGTAAATCTAATAATTGAAGTTAGATTGTTTTGGCTCAGCTTCCGACAGAGCGATTATTAATTGAATTAAAAAATTAAGCAATTTACATTTCTTTGTTTGCTTATAAATAAAACAATGTTACTCATGTTTTTTGTGGTTTTACAGATCAATTTATCTGAATGTATCAGAATCAATTTATACAATCATTCTGATTTAGATCACATAGCGTCGTACGTGGTCACCAGGAGTTATAAACACGTCTCTCACAGATGCTGTGCATCGTCACATCCCAAATAATAGTACAAGTTTTACATAACAATAAAACTTGTATTATTGTGGAGAGACGATGCACAGCATCATTTTAAGGCTCCTGGTGAGAGTCTGCTATGAGGTAAGAAGCGTAGTGTCGCCTTTTATACGTTCCGGCGCCCTACCACCTGAGACCACGTGACTTCCGGCGATCGCTGATTGGTCGAAAACAGCAACCGGAAGTGAACATCATTGGATAATAAAAGGGAAGTATACAGCGCCCTCTCACAGATGCTGTGCATCGTCTCTCCACAATAATACAAGTTTTATTGTTATGTAAAACTTGTACTATTTTGGTACTCTGAATTATCTACTACATAACTATACGCTTCGTACAATTTATAGTTGTCTGTGGTCACATTGATTAAGTCCGTGGTCTACCTATGACAATGAATTTAGTCGGATTTAATTCAAAATAGTTTAATTTAAAACACAAAAAAAAAACCTATTTCTATAAATTGCAAACTTACATAAGAGTAGTCTTTCCAGCCCCATTGTGCCCCAATAACGTAGTAATCTGCCCCTTATGTAACTCCATGGAAACGTTATCGAGAGCGAGGTATGCGCGTTCAGTTCCCGCGTCGTATATTTTACTGACACCCACAATGCTGACACCCGCCTTCTCGCCTGATGCGGGGCATATTGTGATGTTGCTTTCACTTTTTATGCCTGAAATAAAAAGTTTCTTTTTGTTACCAATGCAGGTGGCACGAGGGCACAAGGGTGTAACTGTAAGCGCGACGGTTCTGGGTTCGATTCTCTCTCTGAGGAAACATTTAATATTTCATGGGGAGTATTTAATATTTTCATTTCACCGCTCTAATAACGACCAACTGCCCAATGCCCCGCGAAAAGTGAAGAACGGAAATGTCTTGGTTCCATCTGTCTACCGCGTTATGAGCGGGATACAGCGTGAAGCTGTATATATGTATATATACGAGTATATATTACAATATTTTTAATTTTAAACAATAATAAACATGAATTTTTCTAAAATATAATAAGCAAGAGTTGATGTTATAAGAAATATTTAAGGCTACTGTTGTACAATTGGACTGCATTTGATTATTATTAACGCTATGGTTGAAGATTGGATTCCCGTTGGCTTCCTACCGCGGAATAAAAAGATTCTCGTGGCTCTAGAAAGTCCATACATTGCGTTGAGGTAAGTAACCAACTAACCCTTATAATAGTGAAAAAAATATAGTATGTTTTATCTGTGAAAATTCAATTTAAAATAAAATAGTTTATCACGAGACTCAATATGAAACAAAATATAAATTGACAAAGTAATTCCAATATTTTAAATTCAAAACAATATAAAATAACAGCTACTCTTTAACCCACTCACCATAAAACCTATCCACAACGTATCCCACAAGCAGCATGAGGACACCGTCTACCACTATCATGATACACATCATGGCTATGCTCATGTCCTCCGGTGCATCCCACAGGTGCTGCCATTGCGCGCCAGAACCCATGGCCTCGAGTCGAGCGACGAGGAGAAACGCATAGCAGAGGGAGGATGACATTGAGAGATTCTGTGCAAAGATACTCTAGATATGTTAAAGAGAAACTAATTAATAACAAAAAGGGTAATGATGTATTTGGAATGAGTAGGTGAGAAGAAAAAAAATATGAGCACAAAACTTACGTGAAATTTTCCTCTCAAGCTCTTAATTATAAAAATTTGGCAGTGTAGTTATAGTAGAGTAACTTCACATTGCTTGTTGAGTAGTTAAAATCAACGCCGCGCGTTTATACCAAATATGTATCACAATACTATAGGAAAATCTAAAAATACTCACAACCAATATCTTAAGTGGGCTACTAAGTACTGCTTCCAAAGACAGTATGAGTACGAAAGGCATGAAGGTGATGAGGTAGGCGATGCCCGCCACCACCGCGCCCGAGCTCGCCGACGAACACAGTGTTGACATCATGTAACTGTGACAAAAAATATATATTCGCCATGGTTGTTTTATATTTAGAGCGGAGTATACTGCGTGAGCTAAAAAAGTTACCAGAAGGCCAGCACGGAGAAAGCGAAGGCCAGTAGCAACATGTACAGCATTGCTGGGTCGCTGCGGGGCAGGACGCCACCGGCGCACAGCACGCACAGCATGCCGGCCGCCGCCGCCGCCAGCTCCAACAGTGTACACGCCGCCCAGGACAGCGAGTGGTAGTGTAAGTTTACCCCCATTACGGACATTAACTGTAAAGTAAGGCATTTGGAATTTATTGTAATTAAGTTACAATATTATAAAATACAATAAATATTGACATTTGTAATATATTTTATATATGTATACTATTATAAATAGCTAATATTTCATACCATTTAATTTAATATTTTCGCGGCATTAGCAAGAACACATATGTCAATGAAATTTATGTTGTCTTAGGAAATAAGGAGAACTAATTCTGAGTGATTAAATTGGACTGCGTGTATAAAGTCACATCTGTGTATTGATTGATTTACACAGCTAAAAAATAAGGTCGGTAAAATTCAAGATGTTGAGTAACTCCTTTCGTGAATTACATTTTAGAAAATGGATAAAAAACGTTAAAAATTAAGAACATAAGCTTACAAAGGAAATAAAAATTTAAAACATACCATGGTATTCCCAGACTCCTTGTCAGCTACTATAAAGCGCACGGCAGACGACACCGTGAACAGCAGAGAGAAGAAAAACGCTACTATTAAAGACTGTGATTCGTAAAGAGATGTTTGGAAACTGCAAAATTAAAAAAATATCTAAAAATTCTAATTCTGATGCATTTAACCATCATAGAAGGCCACAATCACGTCCATAATTGTTAGAATATAGTAATTAACAATATCAAATAACTTATCATATCACTTACAAGTCTCTCCTATAACAAGGGTAAGGCGCTTGTTGCGTATAAACCTCCCAATCGTCTTCCTCATGACTTTCTGCTCTTTTCTCCACGCTCTTATAGCCATTGGTGGTGAGTTGTACGACAGCTTTGCTTATCATGTCCTGTATTTGTACGAAGCCGCGGAAGTATCTCATGTTCTCTAGAAAGTCTGATTCTGGGCCAGGAGTCCAGAGGCTGCAGGATATTTTAAGAATTGTAATTAGGTAACCTTTTATGGGTTTCTTTGCGACGCCTTTAATTTAAAATCCACGTCAAGATTTGGACTCTAAATTAAAGACATCGAAACATCAGATAAAACCAAGTATTATACAAAATCACTAACTGATTTCGAAACAATTACTTACTTACTCTCTAAATGCAGTTTTAGGTTAGAATAAGAAAGAGAAGAAGAAGTAAAATGTAAGCAACAAGTTTAAATGTATTTACGTGGTTTATTTGTCGAATAACAACGCTTCACACAGCTTACCTTGTGAACCTTAGGGCACCTAGTGAAAACGAAGTACACCTATCCCCCTATTTACACGGTACTTTTTTTACACGTTTTCGCTTTTACACGGTTTTCCAAATAAGTTTTTTTTGTTTTGTGCTGCTTGGCTCAATATGAAGTTTACAAAGATCTTACAAAAAATTCGAAACAATTGTTAATGGCCGATTTTATTACCATCTCTCATAATGTAAATATTTCTGCTTCAAACATCGAATAGGCACCAATAACTTCGAGTGATGAAAGTGAATTCGAACTTTCGATTCCGAAAAAAAGAATGATAGTAATTTCTGACAGTGATGAATGATATTAAAATACCTTGGGTTTTATTTTTTATTCTTCTAATTAATGTATTGTAGGTAATTAAATAAAAAAACAGTGTTTTCGTAATATACTTATTACATATTTTAACCTGTCAATGCATTTTATTTTTATTTCTGTGTACACCTAAAAACATTGAAAAAAATCACAACTGTTAAATAGCAAAATTATGCATTTTCTGCAAGCTTTTCGATTTACACGGTTTTCTCAGGAACGTATCTACCATGTAAATCGGGGGATAGGTGTACTTTAAACACTTCGTTTCCTACTTTCGTTTCCATTTAATAATTGAGTTAATTGGCAGAATTCAACTTTAAGTACAACTTTCTCGACTTCTCGCTTATCTATATATATAAAAGGACTTGTCCTCACTGACTGAGGTAAGACGCACGCACAGCCGTAACCGCTGATGGTGGAAACGTGAAATTTGGACACATGTTTACTTTCGTAATCTGGACATCCACTAAGAAGGGATTTTGAAAAATTTTAACCCTAAAGGGGTGAAATCGAGGTTGAAAGTTTGTATGGAAAAAAAATTAAATCGGCACCGATTTTTATAAAATTGTAAATTGAGACTCTTAAAAATATTTAATTGAACACGTGTTTCACGGTTTTTTAGAATTACCCCCTAGAATTACCCCCCTAGAATTACCCCCTAATTTACCCCCTAAGGGTGCAAATAAGGGGTTGAAAGTTAGTATGGAAAAATCATTAAAACGCCACCGATTTTTTTTATATTTCAAATTTAGACTCTTAAAAATATTTCATTGAACACATGTTTCGTGGTGTATTTTGATTCATGCCCTAGGGATGTAAATAAGGGGT
Source organism: Heliconius numata (assembly GCA_016802625.1). NCBI lineage: Eukaryota > Metazoa > Arthropoda > Insecta > Lepidoptera > Nymphalidae > Heliconius > Heliconius numata. The sequence goes on along the minus strand of JAEBDU010013289.1, from coordinate 319,994 downwards.
TGAAAGTTTTTATGGAAAGTTCTTTAAAACGGCACTGATTTTTGTAAAATTTGAAATTGAGATTTTTAAAAATATTTCATTGAACACGTGTTTCATGGTTTATTAGAATTCACCCCTAAATAAGCAAGCGAAGCTGCGCGCGTCCGCTAGTTTAATAATATATGTAACAAAGTATATCTGAGGTAATTATTGTTTGCATACTCACTAATTTTTCAATCTCTTAGTGGTAGGCACGTTGTTGATGTCCATACGTATTTTGTACTCAAGGTTCAATGGTATTTCCTTCTGGTCAACACTCATATTCATGAAAACTAATCCTGTTATATCAATAAACAACTCAATTAATATTGTTAAAAGATAAATTTTAGAGATTACACTATTTCTAGTTCACTATGCAAATTTACATAAAGGATGATCCGTTTTATATTGTTTATGTTGGGGTTATACATGCCCACAAGCATTTTCTTTATCTTCTCTATATCCATGAGGTCGGGACCGCATCTAGTGCACTAGAAGTATTGTTTTTTTTTATTTATTAATGTTTATCTAATCACTACCTACACGTGGTACATATTTGTTTTATTACTTTTTTTTTATTATTAGTTATTTTTCTTTTGCTAAGACTTACTTCTGATAGGTTTTAAATTAAAGAGTGATCGCCACTTAGTCTTACCAGCAGAAAATTCCCCCAGTACGGTGAGTCTTGCAGCTTCTAAAGCTAGTGCTTGTTCATCACTGTACGCTCGGAAGCGGTCGAAGCTCACGCAGTGGAGTAACTGGGACGCCTGCTGCAGTAGGTGACCTAGGGCCTGGAAGTAAGAAATATGTTTACTAAAGTTTTATCTCATTATTATTTTTACTTTATCTTTTTTTAGATAGTGGCGTTGAGTTGCGCCACTCAATACACAATGTCTTAAAAAAATTAGCTTAAACTGGAGAGCGGAGTGTCTTAACATTAGCTTTCGTCTGCCTACCCTGCTAAATGATTGATACAGCGTAAAGCTGGAATAAAATTTTGTGATTCAGACAAAGATTTCAAATCTTTAATTAAAATATATATTTTAATTTATACTACTTTTTAAGTTAGTTCAGTAATCATAACATTTCTTCATTTAAAATAATCAAGAAGTTACATAAGTCATACTGCAGTATGTTATTTTATTCAAATACCTTGGTATCCCCAAAAGTAGCAAACATATTATCTACATCCATATCAGGTACTTTCATGTCGCCCATGATGCTTTTTCTCAATTCCTCATATCTTGGGGATAACATTATGTTCATCAGTGCATCTAATCCATTTTTATGTGACGTCAGTTTATTCACTGAAGGGAAGGAGGCGGCGAACGAGTGGACTAAGTTGACTAGTTTGGCAGTGGGCCCGAACGTTAGGTTGGCCTGGAAAAGAAGTTTAGTTTATAAATTAATAACATCTATTAAAAAGAGGATGTTGGATTTGTATTTATATAAATAAATAGAAAAGCATAATTAAATTGGCAGCTATTCCCTTTTTTGGCTTAATATTCTTTAAGCAATAGTAATACAATGAAGTTTTATTTTACATAAAGATTGGTTCATAAAAAATATTTGTATCGCCCCCACCGAAATCTATCTAAATTCGAGATACGTTGAGTATCGGAGAACCCACACATTATGCACCAGGGTAGAATTCCTCTAGTGCAGATCGAAATCACAACCACGTGTTTGCAACTAGATGGTGTTCCATTGCGACAAGGCCTGAACGCCTTTGAGGTGTACGAGTAAAAGACAGAATAGGTATTGCTAATCAAACCTGTCGTATAATATTTTCAACAGCAGGACTGGGAGGTGTGTACAGTATCTTCCCTAGGATCAGTGGCTTGATGAAGCTCCACACGATCTTACCACCGTCCATCGTTATGATGTCCTTGTAAAGAGAGCGGCAGAAGTCAGCTGTGAAGTAATTGACAATTTAACGTTAATTAGTAATACAATATTTTTTATAGTTTTTTAGGTTATTATGCATATTAAACAGTTTTTTTACATTCACCCTGTATCTCGCAGCGCTAACACAAAGCGCAGCGCTAAGAACCGTTACTGAACATGCAACGTGATGCGTGATGAACTGACTGTCTTAACGCTAGGTGAATGAAGCTAAATTTTATTACATAATGAAAATCTTACTAGGCAATGACTCTAGTTGTTTCTTGTCAGGCGCGTCAGACAAATCCTTAGTGCGCGCCACCGCCTTGTAGAACCGGCTTATGTCTGTATGGAAGGGTTTGCCGCACACCGCTAGACCTACTTCTTCTAGGATTTCTGGTGCTATGACATAAAATTTTAATATTGGAGATTACTAATTCATTTAACTTGCAACAGTAGTTTCAATTTTCCGATCGCATTGATGAAATTTCCCATATTTCAATACCTTTCAAAATAAATTTAATTAAAGCCATGACACCGCGTACGGTTATACCTGTGTTACTCCATCAGTCCGCTTGCAGATGAACAAATATTATTGATTGTTGTTTGATTGATTAAAAAAATCTATAAACTCCCAGCGCACGAATATATAAATACTCGGTACTTTTATAAATATTGCATCGTTATAAGTATAAGTATAAGTATTAAGATATACAATATCTAATTTTTTTTATCTTTCATGTAAGAAAAACAAGTGAAACACGTTTTAAAAGAAATGTGATAATTAAGAATCTCATTTAAAAGTCAATACTAAAAAATACTTACAAGCCAACATATCCCCAAAAGACTTGCTCTTTTTGATTCTCTTCAACAGAGGCTCATCTGCCAACGCGGCGGTCACGGGTTCGAGTCTCATTCGCACCTCAGGCACTATGGCTGCTATGTCACGTAGTTCCGCCATAACAGTCTCACCTTCAGCTTGTGTTATATTGGATGCCATGAATAGCTTGTTTAATAAGAATGATTTTAGCTGTAAATTAAATATATAATTTAAATGTAAACATATACCCGTAGTACTCATATGCTAATAAAGCCTAGGTCAAATAGGTACACCAACCACTAGGTGAAATACAACTGTATTTTTTTTAAATAAAGAAGTAGTAACATTTAAGATATAAAATAAAATTAAATACTTACTTTATCAATAACAAAATGAAAATCGACATTCTCTAATAAAGCTGTCACCACTCCCTTAGCCTGATAATCGCTGATGCTGCAGAACTGTTCCACCACAGCTGCATAGACGTCCTCGGGAGACACTCCTGGAGGACCAGCTCCTTCCAAGAGGATCTTGGAAGTATTGTCTATTTGACATGCAAAGTCGCTTATGTTATAGATGCCTTGTTTTTGAGTGAATAGCTGTAGACGAAACAAGACAATTACAAACGGTATCTAAGCTTATGTATAATTTCTTTGAACTACAATTTAAATGCATACTGGTTTAATAGCAATGTATCCAGTGTGTATGCGGGGCGCGGCGATCGACCAGAAATTAGTGTTGTTTATGCCCAAGTCACTTAGAGATGACTCTATTCGCTCTGGATTTGTGAATATTTGGGACACATTTACTGAAAAAAAAAAAGAAATCATATAAATTCACTATACTAAAATAAGGATAACCTATTTCCTAAACTGTGATTGTTATATGTACCTAACTGTGGCTTATGTATTTTATAAATTACCACTTCGTTTCCCAAATGATAAGGTAGCCAATAGAAAATGCTTTTTGGGCAATTTAGCAATTGGGCAAAGGATGGGCCCCTTTTGTGCATATTTTTAAAATAAAGAATATATAAAAAAATCTGCTTCACGCTTTTTGTTGTATAGAAGTGTAGAGGATATATATTGGCAAGACTCCTCAACTAACTATTCTCTCACTCAACGCACGAGTGAGAAACAAACTCACAGCTGTTGCGTTTACAGTCAGACGCTGCGTTGCTACGCCACGATAACCTCATATATTCCTATATATTTTATTCGATAAATTTTCCAAATGAGAATGCCCAGATTACTGATATTTTATAATACGGAAATAAAAAAAGTTTTTTTGAGTAGGGTATGCAGCGGGAACCTAGAAACCAAGTGTTTTAAAACTCTAGATTATTTTTCACGCTTCACGCTGTATCCTCTTCTCTTTCTGCATTAAGATGATAAAAATAAAATAAAAAATATTTTTATAACTATTGTTATCTAGTAAATACATATTTACATCTAATATCTTCTTCAATAAGATAGTTTTTGAACTGTCGAATTATATTCAAGCCGTCCGTTACCGCTGTCACGTCGCGCTCTAAGGGAGTATCGCGAACTACTGGTGCTAGCTCTTTCAGTAGGCCTAGAATGCTGAAATTAAGAAATTAAACAATATAGAGGTATTATGTAATTTTTATATTTTTCAACGATATATGCATATAAATTCAGTTTTACATTAGGATATTTAATATCCGTTTATCTGTCATTTTTTCCTGCTGTTTGACAGTCATCCATGTCCACCGGTTGGCTGGAAGAGTATTCTTTTAGAAATAAACCTTTGTTAACTAACTAACCTTTTAATTTCGTATTTCTTACGTGTTTTAATTGCAATAAAGAATATATACTTGTGTCCGTGTATGTGTGTGTGTGTGTGTGCGTGAGTGTGCGTGTATGCTACCTATAAACAACATCGTCCAACACATCGTCCATTAGGACCTGAAAGGCCACATCGAGCAAGGCGGCGAGGCGTCCCTCCCCCGCGCGCCTCACCTCCATGTTACTGACCACTCCGAGCGCCCGCGCCATGTGCTCTACAGTAGACTCTAGGTTTTCGAGTATGTTAGATATGAAGGTGAACTGCCAGAATTGCTTATTTTGGAGCTTTGTTAGCTAAAAATTGAAATGTAAAATTAATTTGTGATTAAGAAATGTAGAATTTACTGACTTAATTCGATAAGCAAACTTACATTAGTCGTCACTAGAGTCATATTGGTATGCTTCGATATGATCCGCATAATGTCTTTGCAATTATATTCTTCGCAAATATTTTTCCATGTGTAGTTTTCTATAGAAATATAATCATCATTTGCTTGTGGATCTTTCAACTAAAAAAATAAAAATAGAAGATTCTTATCCTATAAAAAAGTCAATAATATAATATGACAATTCTTAAGTTAAAATACATAATATATTATAATAATAAAATATAAATTTAATAATATGTATATAAGTATATACATAGTTTTATTTTTTTATATATTGGGCTTAATTCTTGAATTACTTAAGATAATAAAAAAAACAATTTAAACTTACCAAAACCAAATCAACATTCGCTTTTTCAATATTATTAATCAATTCTTCTTTATAGATTAACTTGCTTAGGTCCTTTTTCATTTCTCCAGCATTCATCAAGTATTTCGACAGGGAATCTTCACCATGTAGAGTATGGGCTACATTTGTTTGTAACTGCTTTAGGTAAGGGAGGTCAGTGAATCCTGGTATTTCTTGGAGATAGGGTAGTTCTGTTCTTATAAGTTTCGCTGTACGAGCCAACACTTTGGCGAATCTGTAAGTGTGGATTAAATGTGCATTATTTCATATATAAAAAATACATAAGTACTATATAAATTTCATTTTCAATTATATAAATAACATACTTCTACGATTTTTTAGGATTTGTAATCTGTAATCTTGGATACTATTCCAGATTTATTATAGCGGATCTCATGTTATTATCTGAAATTAAAGGTAGTCAGACTCCCTAAGTATTTAGTTAGCGTGTATGCTTTTTTTATATTCTTGTTTCTTACAATACAGACTCATGGTTCGATTTTAACCTGTATGCTAATAGCTAATTCCTAATAAGATTCGTTAGTAGCTATATAGTAATTTAAAGATACTCAAATTCAAGGTTTTTTATCCCCTCCCTTCCCTTTCATTAACAAATAAATAAAAAAACATATATGACTCACAAAGCAGCATGTCCAAAAGCATTCCTAGTAACATTAGATGTCAAACACCCAAATAGCTTAGAAGGTGCGCCCACATCCTCCAGGAGGTGCAACTTCATTTGCTCGAGTAGTTCATTGAGTGATTTGTTTAGCTCGTACTTAGTATAGTTGCGGGTTGATATAAGCTGGAAGAGTGGTTCCTAATAGAAATAGTTCCTATTCCGAAGAATTAATTATACTAAACAAGATAAAGTGTGGCGTTGAGCTCCGCCACTCAACATGCAATATCGTGAGAATTCAGCAAACAATGGTGAAAAGTATATTAACTCTGGGTTTCCGCTCCCTACCCTGCTATATTCGGAATACAGCGTTGTACGTTCATCGAACATAGTTGAGATTGTTCAGTTCAAACACAATAAATACACGATGATTGCGGGTTTAAGTCCCGCTCGAGGGGAATTCACTACTTAATTTATTTTCATTTCAGCAATGCACCAGGTTGAGTTTCGTTATCCAACGCTTTAAATTTTAGTAAATACAGAAAAGTATGAAGAGTGTCCTAATTCACATAACACACAGACTAATAAGAAGAAAAAACTTACCTCAGCAATAGCCATATCCCAGTGAAAATCATTATTAAGTGCAGCGTGCACACTGCGCGCGTCCTGCGCGTGCAGTGTGCAGAGCAATGTATCGTACTCCTGCTTCTTATATACTTGCAGGTTTATTTGCTTTATCCAGCTGGTGAATTGAGAGCAGAGAGTGCACTCACTGTGAAATTTTTAATTATTACTTTATATTCATATATAAATACTATAGCAGGGTATGCAGATAACCTAGTGATAAGTATTTATATTTTTTGTATAGTTGTCTCACCGGAGTGGAAAAATTAAAATTATTATTACATTATATTACACTCCGCTCCCCACTTGCTAAATTTTCGGGGCATAGCATGTGGAGTTGCGAACCTGAATGCCTCGTTTTTGCCTCAATAATTCATTCCCTCAAGCGAGACTCGAACTCACAACTTTCACATTGCAGCCACAACTATTCAACCTTTTACTAACTATTCAATTTTACATTTTTTTGGTCAATAAATTAATCGATAAACTTCGAAAAAAATGAATTTATTTCGATTTTTTTTCATTTGACCAGTAGGACAGAGCATCATCCGATCCACCACTAAAACCCTTGTTTTATTTGGGCAATTACGCGTTTCTTTTAAGAACGAAAAAAAAAAACAAATAATACTCACGAATTATTAATTAACAACGTGCCAGCATCAACGAAGTTACTGATTACGCCAAATGATATCTTGATAAGCGATTCTTTAGATAATAACTGTAAAACAGCATTTTTTAACATTTTCAGCTTTTCTTTTGTCATCCACGATGGTTTTGTGGGGTAATGTAGACCATTACTTATTTTCTTGAGATTAAATTCGGTACGAGAAATATCGGAGTAAAGGGTCTCGTAATTAACATCGGGAGTGATTTTCAAATTGTCATCGTAGCCCTGTTTATTAAAAATTATGTTTAAATTATAAATATAATTCGTCTAAGAAGCCAAAATTAGCGTACAAGGGTGTTACGTGTAATACTTCGTTGGCTTAGTTATTCAAAGTACTATAGCTTATGTTCTGAATATCAAAGGCAGGAGGTATAGGTACAACAAATTGCCATTGCACAAAATTATTTTAAAAGACTATGGGATTTAAATGAAAAGGTTCACCTGTGATGCAAACATCATTGGCGGTATTTCCTTATACAATTCACTATTTTCCGTATCGCATATCTGTCGGTGGAGAGCGGAGAGTGCGCCACTGCCATCTGGTATGTACTCCGAGAGGGTTGTATTGTGTTGGCAGAAAGCTGACGTGTTATTCATGTTTATATCTCGGAGGAGACGAACCAACTGAAAACGAATATTGGAAAAGATGTATTAGTGTCTTTTAAAAATATGGTTAATGATTTAAATAGGCCACGGTAAAATATTTATATCGAAATTCGATTAACACAACACGTAGCTATCTAAAAGGCTGCTTGCTTTTAAGCAGCCTTATACACAGAATAATATAACCAACTTTCAAGCACACAATTTACATAAGTCAATGATATAAAAGTAAGAAAACTGTACGTACGTACTATATTAATATAGTAAGTATATCAACTTACATGTATTTTATCTAAATGTGTAAGAACATCTTCAGCTATATCAAATCCCGTTTCCAATACATTAAAGAAGTTAGTCGCTTTCGGTCCATTATACAGCTTCCTGAGTTCCTCCCACCAGTTCTCTCCCGACAGAAAACTCAGGATAATATCATAGTGTTTTAAATTATTTTGTAGGTATTTTAAATAAATTGGTACTCCTAAGTCGAAGGAATATTTAATTGATTGTCTTAAACTGTTTAGTAGTTCTGTTCTGAAAATATTATTGAATAGAAATTAAATAAATAAAAGGGTTATCTTGTTGCAGGTTCGATTCCCACTTAAGAGAAAGAAATATTTTCTATACTATATATTTTTATATACTACTTCGCTCGGGTCTCTAATTCGAGGAAAAAGTGAAAAACGGCATGTTTTGAGTATATAATAAATGAAAAATAAGATAAGATGTATAATTACCTTTCACTAAAAAAATTAAAAATATCAGTAACATTATCACTTTCATTTTTGTATGTATTTACCAAATTTACTAAACTGTTTTTAGTTTCATCGTAATCATCATCTATCACATGTTGTATCTCATTATAAATTTTATTATACTGTTTCGCACAAATTTGAATTTTTACTCTTTCCGTTTCAACTAAAATATTTTTAGAATTATCTTTAGTCTTCGATAGTTCACACACGTCTTTCATGGCATCTACCATTTTAAATTCTTTATTATTATTTACTACAACGTTTGTTATTAAATCGAAATGAAATGATAACGCTTCTGCGGGTCTCCTTTTAAATATTTTTTGAATAATAGCTAATTCTTCTTCTAACTTTTTAAAATTTTCTCCTTCATCAGTAGGTATCGTGAAATTATTTAATTTTGTGAGCATTTTGCTAATAGTTGCTACAACTCTTGTAAGATATATGGAAGATGCAATATGTTTTTTATTTCCTTCATTGAATAATTGATAAGATTTATCAGTTCCTGTAATTTCGTACGAAAGGAGAGTGTCTATTGATTTTTCTAATTTGTCTTGCAAAAATTTTAGATCATAATTTTGAGGTTTTGTTTCGTTCTTTTTGGATATATTGTCTAATAATGAGGTTAGTTCTTTTGTTTTACTGTAAGTGTTGCTATAGGTGCTTGATAAGTTGCCTACTTCTAAAGTATAGAAAAGATATTGCTGAAAATAAAACATAGTAATTTCATATTGTTTCTATTATTATTAAACTAACTAAACGAACTTTTTAAATATTTTTCTTTCCTTAGTTCTTCAAGACCCACATTAAAAAAATATAGGATGCTTTAAAGAGAACATAAAGGTATAGAGCACTATCATCTTTATTAAAATCAAATAAGAATATTGATAGAATTTAGCAATTTTAAGGAATATACATACTGGTTTAGTAAAAACATCAATTAAGCTATTGTCCCCTCTAGGCATTGATATCCAGTGTAATAAAGAAGGACATATGAACGGCTGTACAAGTTTCAATGCGGCCGCATTGATTGGACTGTCGGGTCCGGGATTCAAAGCCAGCAGCACTTCATCACAGTCCCAGAAATGAGCGAGGGATGCGCGCCGTATCTGTAGAAAATGTAATGTAATGTCTGTATTATAAATAATAAGCGATCTTTTTTCATGAAACATGTGTTCAATGAAATAATTTTAAGAGTCTAAATTCCAAATTTTATAAAAATCGGTGGCGATTTAAAGATTTTTTCACACAAACTTTCAACCCCAATTTCACCCCTTCAGGGTTAAAAATTTTTTAAATCTTTTGTTAATGTCCACGGGTGTCCACGTTATGAAAATATCTATCCAAATTTCACGTTTCTATTATCAGCGATTACGGCTGTGCGTGCGTCTAACCTCAGTCAGTGACAATATGTTCTTTTATATATATAGATTACCTGATTGAGGAACCCAAGGTCGAAGTACGAATGAATGAGTACACCGATGAAGTCCGGTAGCTTATCGTATAGCATGTACAGTCCTGTGTTTCTAGTGAATCCCAATAGTTGCAGAAAAGTTGCATTTGGCTCTAAAATAAAAGCAGAAACGGTAGTTCACTTTTTGATGACTCATGACTATAATAAAAATGAAATAAGTCACTTAATCCTTACAATACTGAACAAAAACATTAACATCATACCATTATTCTCTTTAATATAAGTAACCAGATCTTGTGTAACGTTTCCTCCCACCATTGCTATATACTCTAGCGTGTACTTCCAAGCTGCTCTTCTGACTTTTCGACAATCTTCCGAACAGTTCAAGTAAGTCTTCCAGATGGTGTTGAGAGAAACGGAGTCCAGATCGGTTGTGTTTATTGAGTTTAGTACTGTGTCAAGTTTGGTAAAGAAATTTCTGGAAGGTTTTAATTTGTTATGCTTTTAATTTGTTATACTTTTAAATTAAGTTATAGTAAAAATAAAAGAAATGAACAAATAATAAGGAAACTGTTCATATACCTTTAAGGACCTGCGAAGATGTTATTAGATATATTATAGATTTTAATGAAAACTTAAAATTTTAAAAACGAAGTATATTGTTCAAAATATAATAAAAGACAATAAGTATTCCTTTTTTCTTAATTTGATATATAATATAAATATTAATAATATACCTTAGAGTATTATCACCAGTAGTACTATGAAATACGTCCATAACATGTTTCACCGCAGATATAAAAGAAATTTCTTCGTCCTCGTCGAAAGCTATTTGTAATATTTCGTTAATTTCATCCAAACCTCGTATAGACGAGTCGAAAGCTGCAGAGAATTTTAAAAATACGCTTTCTGCATACACTGTTGTATTCCATGCTAGTTTTTTCTGGAAAAATGTTTTAAAATTTGTGTGACATAAAAACTTTTTATCTATTTTTTTACTTAAACGCCATATCCCGTTTATATCAAGATAGCGGGGGGAATTGTGATTGTGGACCTTGTGTTAAAACAATATGAGCGCTAAGCACCGATCAATTTTCAAAACATTGCGTGTTAAGAGCCGGAGCTCTATGCCCGCCTTGTCTAGTTACCAGAGCGAAATGAAATGATTTATTCTTGAGAGTGGGAATCACACATCCGTCGCATTGACAGTCACATATTTCATAGATTCTTTATTTGACACAAGTGACAAAGAACGCTTTACAATAAAACATTATTAGTTGCCTTATCACTAATAGTGTTTTCTTCCAGGCAACCTCATCAAAAGGATCGATTGAAAAAAGCGGGCATGGTGTGGTGCAAAAAAATTTGTTGTAATCAGGAAGTATCCTATTCGAAGGAATATTTATATTCTAAATTATATTTCTGATGGGGTTCAGTTAAACTAGGTGCCACTGAAAACACAATGTCTAAATATGTTACTGTTCTGCTTTCCACCCTTAGTAGGTTCCTACTTACCAAAACTGAATTAATACTTACAAAAATATCTGCATGTTTATCAGCCAAATACATCTCCCATTCTTTCTTAATACTTATATCGAAACACAGTAGTGTTTCAAGCGACAATAGGGAAGTGCGCGCCTCGCTGCTCAGTGGTAGGGAGTGCGTTAAACTCACAGTGCTACAAGGCCAAGGTTCAGGGCCATTTAGAAGGGCCACTATTGGAGTTACCTGGAAATTATTAGATATGAAATTTTTGTAGATCTATATATAATATGAAGTTTTACTGTTATTACAATTTAAATATTTATTATTACACTATAAATATTTACTATCGTTATATATATATATATATATATATATATATATATATATATATATATAT
>JAEBDU010013289.1:159846-308161 GCA_016802625.1 Heliconius numata | reverse complement strand
ATATATATATATATATATATATATATATATATATATATATATATATAAATGTGTAGGAGGAGGACCCACTCCGGGACCATTAGGTTGCTTGAACCTAAGATTTATAAAAAAAAAACGAGCAACAAAACAAGTTCTTTTAAATTCTTACATCAGTATCATCCTTTTCAACTATATCAGCCAAGTCCGTAATTAAATGTGGCAAATTAGGTAGTATGTTCTGTAAAGCGAGGGCAGTCTTAGGAGGTACACTTGTAGAAGTAGTATCGTTTCTTGCTATATCTAGAACAAAAGGATATAAAAAAATATTGTAGGTTAATTATGTCGGTCAGGTGTATTCGAAATGATTTTGACAGTTATTTTAGTGCCTGTCGGATAATGGCACTATTACTCTCTGACATAAGTAAGCAGATCTTGAGTAACATTTCCTCCCACTATTGATTTATACTCTAGAATGCACATCCAAACTGCTTTTTCAACTTCTTTTTTAGTTTCGTTCCAAAATCTTGTGACCAGTTTAAGTAGGACCTTGGTCCACTCCAATAAAAAATATACAATAAAACTATTGTAATACTTCTAAATAGCTAAATTATCTACTAACTATGACTCTATTTCTGTCTTTCTACATGTAATTAAATAAAAGATTCAAACTTCATACCTGCAATAAGCCGTATAATGTCATCAGCTACAACCATTGGCCCAGTGGCTACAAATAAACTGTATTTTAATCGTAGCCATGATTCTTCGTTTAGATCGAAAACGCCTCGGTTGAGGAGATCTAGGAAACGGAGACCTAGTTTTATACTGAAAAATGTTTCCAGTTATTATTCTTGTATATACAAAGGTGTTTAAAAAGATAGGTAAAAAGTTAAAAATTCATGTATCATATTCTAATTTATGTTTTTAACGTGTACTAGTAACTATTTCATAGGCGGTATCTAATAAGAATACAGTGATGTATCATTGCGTTCTCTACCTTTGCCTGTTAGTATTAGTGGTAACCCAGCGCCACATCTTGCCTAACGAGCTCTATAAAACAACTATCCACTATCACATAGATACAGAATAATTCTTAATATTCAAATTAAATTATATCTATATACTCGACTGACAGAAAACGCACAGCAGGTTCTTTAGGGAACGTAGGGTATTCTCTCGAAAACCCTACGGAAACGCTTCCATTTCCATTTCACGCTTTGAAGTTTATGTAAACGAGGTTACTTGTAAAGATAATTAATATAAAACTTGTAGTTGATAAAACTAACCTGATATGCATAAGTCTATTCAAATTCCTAGTATTGAACCAATATCCTTTCGCCTCTTTCATCATCAGTGCCACTTTTTTCTGCATTTCTTCGTCCATTCCAAAGGTTTTATATTCAAATACATAAGTATAATCATTATTTAACTTTTCATATAATGTATTTAGACCTGTTATCATTTTGGTCCAATTTATTCCGTCTAGAACACTGTGTGTTGTGTTTTTTATTTTTCTTATCTATAAATATCAAATACGTTAGGTACGCTGTGTCGAGTACATATAAGGGTAGGCAGAGAGAACCTAGAAAACACTCTTGTCTAAACACTTCATTCCTGTTAAGATATTTCAGTTCACCACTTTCCATCGAATTCTGGTGGCATTGTGTGTTGAATGGCTCTGGTACACCAGATTAGGAAAAGCTACGCTACAAGTGAAGCGTCCTCTTATCCTATACACTCCTCAAAATAAAAATATTAATTATAAATAAAGATATTTTCTAGGTCCTGTACATAAAGTGGCTTGTAATCAATACGCTGTACTTTTGAATGGGTAAGTAATATATTTATTACAAAATGTTGTCTCTCTCCTGCGCTAAGTTTAACACATTCGCGAGTCTTATCTTAAAATACTTACAGCTTTTCCAATAATTGAATCCCTTTCAAGTCCGTCGTCGATTGCCTTTGTAATATTGCAAAGTGTTTCCACAAGGTTTTCTTTATCATTGTTTTCGGGAAAATTGAGATAAGTGGACGCTTCTTTAGCGCCATTACATAACATATCTTGACATGGAGTTGCTAAGGCTTTGTAACTCTAAAAGCAGTATAAATTTTGTAGTATGTTCTGTACAAGAATAAATATTATTCATATTACATTTTATTGCACAGAAGTTTCATTTTAAAAACAGTAATAAATAATAAAAGAAAACAAAGTTCATTTACACGATAATATATCAGAGTAACGCTAAAGAGTATTTTCGAAATTAGATGTGTTTAGAGTGTAGAGTTCATAATTATACCAAAAGTATTTAATGTAAATATTCACATTTTTAAATCTTTTATATTCAAAATGCTCGTAGCTAAAAAATATCTAAGCTCTACAGATGAATTTATCTTTTTATTTTATATTTAATCTTACCTTCTGTTCATCAATTGCTGTATTAAAAATAGTCATAACCACTGATGGATATAATTCCTTAGCTTTCTCTTGTAAATCTTTAGGCGCTGTTTCAAGTTGCTGGTTAATAGCGTCTATTATTATTTGTATGTTTTTTAAAGTTGGTGAAATTTTATACTCTAGGAGAGGATTCTGTCCGACTACTTCTTTTGCTAAAGCCCCATGGATTGTTATACTGGAAAGGAGGATAGAATCATTTTATTAATTTTTAATATAACAAAACAAAAGATAAAATGACTTTATTTGTTTGTTACGCTTCCACGCATAAACTATTTAATTAATCGTCACGATATTTTGTATACATGAAATGAAAGTGTAGTCAAGAATATAGTTTATTTTTTTAAACAATATGAAAATTAAATAAAACATGCTGTTGTTGGCACTTGTGTTTTTAAATATAATTCAATGCCAATGACCATGTTTTAACAGTCATTTCAGAACATCAACGCGAGCCAAGATGGTATATTAGATATATTTAGGTTACTTTTGCGTTTTACAGACGCTATATAATTGTACCATTTACTATGTAAGAAAAAAATATTTCATTTATTAATGTTATAATCTTATGTTGTAAAAAATAACTTACAGCATATGTTTACCCAAGTAAGACTTCTTTCTAAATAATTCCAATAGTTTAATATTTTGAGGTGTTTTAAGGACGTACGTCCAATTGAGGATTGGTGTCTCCTCTAATTCCAATCTTTTCATATTTTCAGTAAAATTCTTCAATATTTGGAAGTCTGTGTCAATACTATACAACTGACCGCCTATATCTTTCCCTAGTGTTTTTAGAATAAATAGAGACGCCATTGTGTTTATCTGTAAAAAATATGATATTTTGACTGTAATTATAAATGCATATGGTAGTTGTGGCGCAGAGCCACAAGAGTGCGACTGTAAACGCGAAGACTGGTAGCGAAAAAGCTCGGGGTTGGGTTCTGCCATCCTGGAATGCCTCAAGAATTCAACAGAAAGCGGGGAACGGTGTGCTTAACATTAGATTCCACTGTGCTGTGATGGTCTCTACTTCTATTATATTAATCCAAATCCATACTTACACTATTCTTTACATCGAAAATCCCAAAAGACGTAATAAAATCATTCATATAGTTCTTCCATGCGTCGGTGCATAATTGGGCCTTCAATACCATCGCCTCATCTCTTGATACCATGAAGATATTCTTTAAACGATTTGTATCACAAAATATGTCACTAGGATTGTTTATTTTAGACGTTAATATCTGCAATGTTAAATATTAATATTAGTTGTTTTGTTATTTTCATAAAGACAGTAATTTCGTTTTCACCCGCATGGTAATGAAAACGAAAACATTTTTTTCCCCAAAGTAGGAATAGAACCCACAACTGTGATAAACGGGTAATTAAATTGGAAATAATATGTAATTTGTATTATCGTTTACAACCTAGAAACATTTTAGATTTGGATCAACGACCCGTACGACATTTTCCTTATTACTTCTAAGTTGGAAAATTTACATAAAATCTTGTACTATTCTCTGAGTTAGAATATACATCATGTAAATCAAAAGAAATCATCTCCATATAACTATTAGTTTCCAAGATTTTCAAGATATCCGTGGTCAGACGATGTTTTCAAGATACATTTACGAAAATCAGAACACGTACTTGGCAGCCTTAACAGATCATCGTACTCAAAAAATATCCAATTCCATACATGCAAGTCAAACTGATGAGCTATTTTTTTAAAGTTGAAAAATATAAAAACTAACCTGTGTTCTTTCGGCATCGGTTAAAGCTTGCAAGCCCTTTTCAATAATTTCTGGCTTCAAATTCAAAAAAACTTTAACTCCCTCAGGATTCCTCAAGGACACATTGAAGGCCAATTGTTCTAAATGCATGTTAATGTCAACCACGCTGTCTGCAGTTTCTATTAGTTTACTTAATAGTGTAGAATAGAATAGAATATCATTCTTGTGTTCTTTTGGCAACCATTTAAATATGAAACTTGTTAGACGAGATAAGCTGAAAGTGATAAACATTTTAATTATCTATATAAAAAACTCATGTATGAAGTTTCAATTTGTAAAGTTTTCTTTATTTTAGTGTATTTTTCTAAGCAACTTCATTTTACCGCACAGCGGGTATACAGACTGAGCCGAGTGTTAAGACACTCCGTTACCCATACACTACAGTGTCCAATTTGCAAAACTGAGTGTTGAATGGCGGAACTTAACACAGCGCTTCATTTGCCAGAAAGGAGAAAAGAAAATACCTTAAATATAATCATTCCCTAACAGGGGAACGTACCCACAACTTCTGTATTGATAGTGTAATGGGCCATAGAAAATTAACCTTACATATTAAAGACATCAACGGGTGCTTCACTTGTCCCTAATTCTGATATAGCTTCAGCAATATTACTAAAAACTAAAGATATTTTCTTCAATCTTGCAGTAGCTTCTAAACCAGTATTCTTTTTTACATTGTTTTCTTCATCAAAGTGTTTTGATAATATTTTGTGCAAATACTGGAACCCTAAAACGGTAGTGTCTAGAAACTCTCTTAACGTTTTAAATGATTCGGTTTCACCAAACGTTGGTTTTAATAAATCCATTACCTTGGTTATCCTGGAAATAAAGAAAAACACTTGGAATGACAATTAAAGAAAATGGTAGCAGAATAAGCAATGAATCATCCAGTTATATAATTAAATGTTAAATGTTCTAAAAATATTAATAATAAACTAGCAATATAAAATTATACACTTACATAGTCAAATTAACGTAACTAAACTCCGACTCCCTGCCCTTCACAAATACAGTAAATTCCGGCGGTAAGAAGTTCTCAATCGACATCATTTTGGGCACAGCTTCCAACATGGCGCCGATGTGGACGAGCCTTGTGTCTCCTGATAATTTGGAGTACATTTCACCTACCTGTGAATAATTTGTAAATTTTAAGTATGTTTATATAGGTTTATCATTAAGATATACAACTATAGTAGTAGTATTATACTTATATAGTACTGTACTCTGTACCTATCACCTGCCCTCTACTGTCACTCAACACGCATTGCCTCCAGAATTCGGCGGAGAGTGGGCAACGGAATTGCTTAATGGGAATGGAATGTCTTAACACTAGGTTCCCTCTGCTTAACCTGCTATGTTTGGAATCCAGCGCGAACATTAAAATGTAAAATATTTGAGTCAGACTACGTGAGACTGTGAATGAGATGGTTGTGGGCTTAATGCACAGTCTCTGGCTCTGCCTGCCGTTCTTCACACTGCGTACTTAACAGCGTGAAGCGAAGAACAATTAATAAAGTCAAAACAAACCATGGTAACATATTTTCCTAAATCCACTTGCATTAGTAATTCTTTGACTAGATTTTGAATCATTTCGGTTTCGACTGCACATAGTTTGTTGACGAAAATAGTTAAATGCCCCTCGTTGGTCATTTTTATAGTCTTCTTCATAGAGTCGATGCTACATTTGTCTAAGGTTCCTTGCATTATCTGAAAAAATATAACATGAAAATATATTTTTTACTTTAAATAAAATATTAAATTTAAATATTAAATATTTTCATTAAATTAAAAATTTCATTCTCGCGAGGCAAAGCGGCGTTGAATTTCGCCATTGTGTTGTGACTCAACACAATGGCAATGCCTCCCCGAGATTTCAGCGGAAAGTTGAGAACGGAAGTACCTAATGGGATCGGACTGCCTTTACATTAGGTTTTCAAGTTCCCTCTGCCTACCCTACTATAGGATACAGCGTCAGTCTGAAGGCATATTAGTATATATTAAAATTATAGACGTATTAAAGACGCTTAGTTATGTAGGTGTATATCTATTTACTGTACAAAACAAATGAGGCCGTCATAGAGCAGCATTAGACCGTTTCACTGTAAACGTGACGGTGTGGGTTCTATTTGTAATCGGTGAAATTAATTATTTATCACATTTCCTCGCTGTAGGTAACAAGATACATCTCAGTGTTGAGTTACGTGGATCAAAACGCATGGCCTCGAAACGGAGTGTCTTAATACTAGGATGCTTTTGCTTTTTATGTAGGCATATTGGACATACTGCGTGAAACAAAAAAAAACTATAAAAATATAAGTAAACGTAGCACAAAAAAATCATAATTTAAAATATTAGAATAGCTTAAATCGTATTTTTTTTATTGTATTTTCAATGACAAATTTGCCTTTATGTTTTTTTACAAGTGTGTAATATTTAAATAATAATATGTTAACGCTATACAATTAAAATTAGAATAATCTAAGTACATATTAGCACAGAATATAAGTAAAGTCATAAAAATATACGAAAAGTCAAGGCTCTTTAGATTGAAAAAAACATATGTAAGTATGTTTTTTTCAATCTAAAATATTAACACATAAATGTTTTGTGTTAATATTTTAAAAATATATTAGTAAAAATGTAGATGGCTAATTTTGTGTAATAAAAAGTTCCAACAAATCCTTTATAAACCTCCATAATGTAAACTATTATCGGGTTTAAGCTTACTTGCTTTCCGCCCATACTTAGAGACATTGCGTATTGAGTATCGAAGCTATTGTTTCCTATAAAAAAATCAATCCACCGAGTGAGAAGCCAACCTACAACCGTCGCATTTACAATTTATTATTATAAAATAAATTGCATATTTATTTGTAGTGTGTATGATATTTAAACTAAAAGAAACATTCCTTACTCCTTCAAGACCAATATCAGCGTCGAGGATGCTATTTGAAACGTCTTCGGGTATGTCCAACTCCTTAACCAAGTATCTTTTCATTCTTTGAGGGTTCCTAAATATGTCACTCACGCGTAGACCATTTTCTGAAATATAAATATATTTATTTTAGCTACTAACATAGTCAAGGTGAAGCCTCTGGAGACTTTGTTATTTAGTTATACAGGGCATCAGCCATCACCTGAGTTTACCTAAACAATGCTGCGCTTTCTCTTGTTACCAGTGCGGGGAAATATTAAATTTCCCCGAGAGGGAATCGATTCCTAGTACAAGTAACAAATATCTCGCTGTATCACGCATATTAGGATATTTATTTATTTATTTATTTATTTATTTATAAGATATAATACTATATACAAGAAAATATAGAACCTATTGTTAAGACCACTCCCTTCGAGATATTACGTGTTCAATAGCGCTTTGTTTTGTTACCAGAGCGAAGAAATGAAAATAATTCACTCCCTTGAATGGGTATCACATTCACAACCACGACTAGCCTACAGCTTTATAACATTGGTAGGTACCTATAGATGCAAAAAGCAGTTTCTATTTATTATTACTGTTTATAATTTATAATACGAAATATTAAAACAAAGATATTAACTAGATATTTGCTCGAACATAGGATGATCTGCCACATCGGCGAGAGAAGCTAGCAGTCGCAGGGCGTGTGGCGCCGCGCCCGCCGCGCGCATCACGGTCGCGTTGTCAAACAGCGGCTGCAGCTGGTGTTGTATTGATGTTAACCTGGGGACCAAATATTGGGACTTAAGAGAGGCAAGGAGCACTTTGCGTGTTGAGTGCCGGAACTCAACACCGGATATTGTCTTGTTAGTAAAGCTAGGAAATGAAAAAATCAATCACTATGCCGAGTGGGAATCCAGACCAGAGCCATGGCGTTTACAGCCAGATGCCGCGCCGATAGCCTCATGAGAAAAAAATCTGTCAAGTGTGATTTCGACTCTCCCACGTAGTGTAGACGTAACGTAACGTAGACATTCCGTACGAAATGAACTACACATAAAAGTCTGTAATTATTTAACAACAAAGGGATCCTATCCGGAAACTATGAGAATAAAGCTATTTTTTTTTTTATTTCTAAAGATATAAGTTAGTAGATATTCTGCAATATTTATAATACCTAAATATAAACTCCTAGCTCTATGAATATTTTTCTTTAATTTAATACTAAGAACTGGCTATACCTAGATTTTTCATACGTCGGTACTTCCTCGAACTCGTCCATAAGCGCGCACTCATTGTTCACGTTGCACACAAACGATTGTAGGAAGTTCAACATGCCCGCGCTGGGGAGCGCGCGAGCTGCAAACTGACCTAAAAACATAAATATTACATGAATTCTATTTTAAATAACTAGTATTTAATCCTTTCTTTTTCAGCTTCACATTGTATCCCACACACAGCAGGGTAGGGAATCTAGTGACTTTAGTATTAAGACACTCTGGTCCACACATTCCGGACAATTCTCGAGGAATTGCGATTTGCGTGTGCGGCGTTGAGTGGCGAAACTGACCGCCGCGCTTTGCCTTGTTACCAGAGCGAAGTGATGACAATATTGGGAGAAACTGCAAACATATTAAATATTTAACTTCCCCGGCTAGCGTCTACAAAGACAATACAGAGAAACTGCAAAAATACTTGCATGTGGGATAGTCCTTGTTGTCTATGTTTATCCTAACTACGTACAGACTGAGCGTCACGAGCGTCGCCCACGCTATGCCAGCCAGTGTTATCTGAAAATTAAATTCATTATAATTATCGAGCATGCTATTTCATAATCTTAACTAAGAATAATTAACTTAAATAAAATAATAATTTTAATTAGTGTATTAGGTGGAGAGAAGCTGAAACCTAGTGTCAAGACATTCTATTCTCTTCCCTCCGCACAAATTCGAGACATTGTGCGTTGAGTGGTGAAACTCGACGCCGCGCCTTGTTTTTTACCAGAGCATTGAAATGAAATCATTCACGAGTCGATCAAACCCACAACCGTCCTGTGAATAGTTAGTTGTACTAGGCTCCGACGGACTCTAGACAGACAAATGATAGCAACATACCAACATAGTAAACCTATTTGTGGCCGTCGTGACGATATGGATTCGATTCCGACCATAAATCACATGTTTTAATAAGATTTTCTCATTAATTGGCACTTTTTAAATATGAAAGATCCTGCTTAAATTAAATGTTTATACTCGTAATTTATTTATCTTTAGTTTCATTTCACTAATTATTTAACAGGCCATGTTTAGATTTGTATATTTAAAGTTAATAATTAAAATGTTCTATAAGATAGAAAATAAAATAAATATTATCTCATTCCCCTAAGTGGAAATAGAACCGATACTTGTCACGTTTGTAGTCAGACGCCTGAAGAAGAAGAAGGAGGAGCCTAAATGGCTCCTCCTTAAATGTCAGTGTAAGACATGTATAAAAATAATAACTTAAATTTGAAACCGGATGAGTGTGTGTTCGAGTAGGGACTTAGGAACACACTACACAAATATCTGAAATTTGGGCAGAAAGGATAAAACAGTGTCTTAGCACTATGTTTATGTGCGTATATGCGCGATAAGTCATGGAGCTGAAAATTTAAGTAGAAAATCGACTGGTCAAATATCCGTCATATTATTACTAAAACAAATTCAATTATATTTATAAAATATACATGCAATTAATGTATATTTATAAAACAGCCCGCTCTGGCTGACGTCATGAGTCATCACTGACCACTGTCAAACATTAACTATCGACGCACACAATTTAGCCGAAGTTTTGTATTGTACGTTAACTTTTAAGTTAAATTTCGCAAATTCTGACTTAAAATATAATAAAAACAGACGCCGTCGTTACGCAGTGGCAGTGTGGTTGTGGGTTCGATATCCACTCACCTCACTCAGGGGAGTGGCGTGACTATTATCTGGAATGGATTGGAAGATTATATTTAATTCTATTTAATTACCCTGTTGTAATGTTGAGTTCCGCCATTGAACAAGCGATGTCTTGTAAATTCTGCAAAACGTGGGAATCTAGCGTCTTAACAAGAGATTTGCTTTGGATAACTTACTATATTAGAGATACAGTGGAAGGCTAGCCCTAGTCGAACTTCAATAGAACTTCAACCACTGCGTATATAGTAAACGTTATCAGATCATCTTCATAGATGTGGAGTAGGAACGTTATGTATTACATATTGGTATACAAACCGGCTTCCTCTTGCGTATAACGTAGTCTTTCCACAGCAACAGGCGAAGCTGCCGCGCGCCCGCCATGCTGTAGATTTGTTACGAACACCATCACTGCAAAAACAGAAAATATTTAAATACTTATAAAAATATGAACATAGTGGGGTACGTTCCTTATTCAGATAGGTTCCTTCTGCTTACCCTGCTAAATGCGGGAAACAAATATTACTTTGCTTCAAAATATTGGATACGCGACCTCCTAGTATTATTCATAGTAAATAAATAAATAAAATAAATAAGCCTTTTATTCGGATATAACAGAATATACAATTAACTAGTCGTTTCACTACACATATGCATGTAAATACTAATACAATATAATGTTTATTAAAACTATTCGTATATTTGATCCTTTTTTATTTTCTGTAAGTCCGTTTGCCAGTTAGCAAAGGCCTCCTCCAACCTACGTAGATTTTCGATTTTTTGTGATTTTTTCATTTTTTCTTTTGTTATTAGTTGGAGGGTTGCGGTCTCTTTTCCCCACGAGGACCAGTCGGCTTGGGGAAGATTGTGTTAGTTCTTTTGTTTGGTTTTCATAATTTAGTTGGATAGTCCGTTTACCGGTTGTTAATTGCTATTGGTTCATGTGTGGGTGGATGTCAGTAAGGGAGTTTGATCGAGTTCTCATCAAATCGTAGGCGTTTGTCCTGTTAGTTTTAATAGAAGTTATTGTCTGTTGCTTTTTAGGTTTAGTTGTCGGCCTTAATTGTGGTGAAGTAGATATTTCTCTTTTCCTTTTGTCGGTACTAGGTCCTTTGACTATCAGCTTATCATTTTTCAAAAAAGCAATGTTCCCCTTTTTTTTCTCTTCTATTAGTTGTGGTAGTAAAGACTTTCTCTTTTCCATCATTTCTTTAGAATAGTCTTCTGATAAATAGATTCCCTTTAAACTCTTTTTATTCTTCATAATATCGTCTTTCTTCCACCCATTTATTAATGAAAGTAATACAGGTCTATGTTTGCCCTCAGTTTTGTTTCTTCCTAGACGGTATAGTCTATTCACTTCATTTTCTGCTACAGATATATTTAAGTCTTTTTTTGAAAATATCTTTAACTATATCCAAAAGCTTTATTGTCGAATTTTCACTCTCCTCTAAACCATAGATAACCATGTTATTACTTTTCTTTTCTTTTTTTAAGTACTCAATCTCACTCTTCAAGATAGAAACTGATTGTTTTAATTTTTCATTTTCTTCAATTATAGGAGATAATTTTTTATCTATATGGTTCATTAAATTCTTCGTAAGAGTTTCTTTTAGTTCAATCGACTGTTTCTGCATTTCTATCTTCATATTATCGAATAATAATTGAAATTGTTGATCCATATTAATATACTAATGCGAGGAACGGAACGTAAATGTAGATTGGTAGAAAATATTTATTTTGTGAAGGTAGTTGTCAAAGTAGCCGACTGACGTTAGATTTCGAACAATTGAATGTTGTTGTAAATTTTACCTCAATGATTTTTGGTGTTTGCTTCGTTAATCTTGAAAATATTCCAGAATTATTTCTTCTGATGTATTAATGTTTTTAGCACTGTAGTTCACCAAGTATAACTTTATATAATATTTTAATTAGTGTTTTTTGGTTTCGAGCAGCACAGACTTGTTGACACTTCGGCGACCGGAAACGGAATCTTCTACAAACTATTCATAGTACAAACTAACAAAAAAGATGAATAAAATAAAATAAGTACAAAATTAAGCAAAAAAATCATATTAATATGTATTTATAATAAAAACTAGCATTGATTTAAAACAATGGCTCTTCCTATAAATCAAAGAGTTGTATCGTAACTCATTTAACAAGTCACGGTCACGTGTTCGACTCCCGGAAATGGCAAGATGCAAAGAGTATTCATTAAGGATGCCAGTTCGCTATTATTTAATACTTTATCTGAAGGACTTTCTTCAAGCGAAACGATGTCGTATGTATGGTGTACGTGCAAATCACTTGTAAATCTCGATAATTGTAACTTATTATATTTTTTTTATCTCCAGGAAACATCTCAATCACGTAGGCGGAGCGATATTTTGTGATATCACTTCTTTCCGAGGCCGTCATGTTGCAGCAGGAGTAAAATCATTCCTCTGAGTGAGAATCGAACCAACAACTTTCTCCTTTTCAACATATATTTAATTTCTTCGCTCTGGGGTACAAAACAAAGCGAGACGTTGAGTTCCATTCAACACGCAATATCTCGAAAATTGGGAGGAGATTGGGGAACGAAGTGTTAAAACACTACTTACTATCTCTACCTATCCTATTTATTTTCTATCTCTACCTATCCTATTTATTTTACTAGATTCCTGTTCCAGTTACTTTCGTAGTTTAAAGCTGAGACACAAGTTTGCTTGTTACCAAATAATACAATTTATTGAAGATTTTCCAAATTATTTGAGAAAAGGAAGACAAGAGATAACGCTAAATAAATTCTAATTTTTATAAACTCTATTTTTTTCTTTAAGGCGTAATGACTATTTATGTTTTTTGTTGTAAATTGTAGATTCAAATTCAGAAATATGTGTGACGTTTTTAAATATTTATACTTACGTCTACCAATATAATTAAACCAACGGACGCGCGCAGCTTCGCCTGCTTATTTGCACCCTGAGGAATGAGCAAATAAACACGAGCTCATGAAATATTTTTCATAGTCAATTTAAAATTTTATAAAAGTCGGTGGTTATTTAAAGATTATTCCTTACACACTTTCAACCTTTTATTTATATCCTTATAATAAACAACGAAACACGTGTCGAATGAAATATTTTTAAGAGATTGAATTTCAAATTTTATAAAAATCGGTGCCAATACAAAATCTCTTAAAATTCTGTCAGCCAATCCTAATTCTACAATAATAATCAACAATTACTGTGTTCTCGATCGTCTCCTCTGAACACAGCCAGTCATATTGTAAACAGTTCCGTTCTAATTGCTTCCTTCGACATTTGTATATATGTATTTCAATTAATATACATAAGCACACACATTAATATAATAATAAACATAGAAAACCTTGAAATACCGAAAACCTTAAAATCATTTTATTATCACAGGTGCCGCAGGCAATAAGCGCGGAGACAATAATATTTAATACTAGCGACCCCCTTGCGGCTTCGCCCGCTTTTATTACTGGATTATTCATATAATGTATGTTTGCAAAGCACTAAAGATAATGTGAAAATTAATTAAACTCTAATGCAACCCGCATTTTCGTAGTTTCAATAAGGATTTTCCAATTGTTTTACTCGGCAAGGATTTTTTAGTAGGTACCGTAATTTTAAATATGTGCTACTAATCTTTTCAAGTACTCATTAAAATATATTTAAATGACTATTTTTAGATAGTTAAATTATAAACAAAAGCCTACCTACTAATAACTACTACAAAAAATATGAAACCAAATATATCGCGCTGAAATAATACATTCAATTCCAATTATCCAATACGTGCAAACGCATCTAAATCTTCGTTGCTATGCCTCTATAGCGGGCGGGTTCTTTTTTCGAGCTTGTGGTTAATGCTGAAGAGGGTGTTCTGTCCCTGATGAAAAGCAAGCACTACGTGGCTGCCTGTGAGGAAAATTAAATAGAATGCATTGGCCGGGAATCGAACCCGGGCCGCCCGCGTGGCAGGCGAGCGTTCTACCACTGAACCACCGATGACTGCTCATAACGCGCTTGTATAAGCAAAACGTCGCGGGGCGCGTTTCGCAGCAAGGATGTTTTGATATTGTAACAACTTCTAAAGTACTTATTAAAATGAAAAAACAGTAAAAGACAGTTTTGATCTACATTAAATGGCCAACGTAACTAATATACTTATTTATATGCTGAGAGTAAGGGATAAGTAAAACTTGAGTCGGCACAGCTGATGAGTTAACGGCGTGATGTGTCAACGGCGTGATGTGTCAACAATTAAATGCGTTTTTCTTTAAAACTATTCGCAATTTCGAAATAGTGTAAAAAACAATTTTTATCTTCGTTTAACGTAGAAAATTAATAAAGTATTTTAAAGGATAAGGATTAATACCATTATGGAAAAATATCCCTCACAATAAAAAATATATTGAAATTACTATTTTTAGACAGAAATATGATCACTACACGTTATCCTTAAAAGATAAAAATATGCTGTCGCGGACTTTTTTGTAGATCTTATTAAGAGGAACAATACTCCAGTACATTATTTTCATGTAGTACTTACCATTAAAGCAGCGCATGCGCGAAAGTGTCTCAACGGGTAGGACTTTAGACACATTTATCGTATTTATGTTAATTTACATAAGAATGTACAAATAATAAACTATATATAAACCTTCCCTGAGAAATACTCGACCTAATGGTAAAAACCGCATAAAAATCCGTTGGGTGGTTTAGAAGAAGAAGAGTTAGAAAGTTCAGACAGACACGAAAAGCGACTTTGTTTTATAAGATATAGGATGTATAACAGTTATTTTCAATTAAATGATATTTAAGTACTCAATTTACTTTCTGTTATCGAGATTTATATTTGTTTTATTATATTCAAATTTCCTTCGTTATCGTAGAGATTAGTACCAGAACCCATGTAGAGTGAAGACACTTCGTGTTTTCCTTTCTGCCTGAATTCGAGTTATAATGGTGGCGGAACTTAACGCCGGGAAAATAAAATTCATTCAAATACAATTATTTAAACGAATGTAGATAGAATTCACAACCATCAAAATTGCGCGGACGGAGGAGTATGAAATGTGTCACACTTCCCTATAGTTTCTATGTAGGATAACTGGAGCTCGCTAATATTTTTCAATAATAATACTTATAAAGTATTTTGCACCCGTTGCCACGCATTTCTCAATATTTACACTTTTATGTTTATAAAGTAGCATACATGTTGCTATGGCAACGCCAACGAGTATACGCGTCAATTGGTTCTCTAATTTCTGCTATTATTTCTTTAAATCTTTAAGCATGTAGTTTGTAACATGTGCGTGTACAAACAGACAAATAAAAAACAAAAAAATCATACATTTTTCTTTTATTACATTTTTTTATTACTTTAAAGGATTTTTTCGTAAGTCTATTTTACGTACAGACCCTTTGCTTGCTTTATTTATATTTTGCTATAAATATTTTTAGTATTATAATAAAATAATTTTTATTATTACTAAAATGACAGCTATAAAATAAGAATAATAGTACGTACACATAATTATGTAATCATGTTACGAACGACTATGCATGCGGCGCAGGGTACAAAGTGTGACGAAACGGAGTGTCTTAACACTAGGTTTCCTCTGCTACCCTGCTGTGTGCGGGATACAGCGTGAAGCTGATTTTTTTTTTGGTATAATTTTATAAGCGTCTGAAATTTAATAACTTTATTGGACCGCCGGTTCTAGGACGGTATTCAAGAAGTGCTTAGGTTCGACTCCAACTATGTTCATTTTTTTACGTTTTTTAAAAATATAATTTTAGAATATTATTCTTAATTCATGCAACACAATATTGCATATACTGTACAAACCTCCTAATAAGGCACTAGATATATTATACAAAGTGTCGGCATCACCGTTGCCACTACACTAATTACACGGTCTTAATTCCATTATGACACATGACATATTCTAAATAGTCGAGGTATCGATGCCCTGGATGTCATACATCCTATAGGCTCCCCCAGTAAATTAACTATTTAATACAATATATATTTTTAATTTTTAACTCGAACTACTGTTCGAGAGGTTAGCGCGTACAACGCAAACAAACTTTTCCGCTATTAATTTTTAGTACAAGACTAAAAATTTATTTTCAGCGATACCTCAAGTCAGACTTGAATTCACAATTAGCGTGGACAGGTACATAAATAACAACTGCGCCACTACGGTCAGACAGTGTCGTTTACATATTGATACTGCAAAAACCCATCTGTCGACTAATATTACTTGTGTCACGTTTATTATGTTTATTAGCATTGAAATATTATGAAACGTCAGACTGCACAAATATTTATTTGAAATTTAAACAACTTAATATGACATTTACGTAAAACAAAGGTTACAGATGCAAAAAATGTTCATCTATATATATAAAATCGAAAGGTCACTCACTCATCACGAAATCTCACAAACTACAAGTGCTAGAAATCTTAAATTTTGCATAAGAGTTACTTATAGGACGTAGGCGCTTACTAAGACGGGAATTTGCAATATTCGACTTCTAAGGGGTTGTTTTTGGGGTCGAAAGTTTGTATGAAACTTCGTTACAACAAATGCTAGGAGTCTCAAATTTTGCATAGATGTCACTAGGACGTAGTCATGGAGACAGAAATTAATAATAACATAGTTCACGCGGGTGAAACCGCGAGAGGGCCGCTAGTAATCTATAAGCTGTAACCTGTAAGCTGAGATGTCGGTTGTGGGTTTGATTCCCAATACGTGGAATTTTTTTTTCGCCCTGGTAAGAGGAAGAATCGCGACGTTTACTTTCTATATCACAAAAATTGACTGGAAAGTAGGAAACGGAGTGTCTTTACACTAGGTACACCATCATAAGCAAAAAAATATATTTTTTTGTATTTAATTTAACCGG
The DNA here is from genome assembly GCA_016802625.1 of Heliconius numata. NCBI lineage: Eukaryota > Metazoa > Arthropoda > Insecta > Lepidoptera > Nymphalidae > Heliconius > Heliconius numata. The sequence goes on along the minus strand of JAEBDU010013289.1, from coordinate 291,143 downwards.
CAGTATCAATTGCAACGTGATCTGTGAACATTCCTACGTGACATTCTATATATATACCACTTCGATAAAGAGTCAAAAGACGATAAACACGATGTGGACTGACGGTTCTAGTTTTGTATAATAGTTGGCGCTGGCTAACAATAGGCTAACGGGATTAATTACAGCATAACTTGAATTTTACCCCGAGTGAACACCGAACTCGGCACTCTAGTCCTCCACTTGGACGACGCATTGGCTCTCTATATCACATTCACAACTCTTTTATTACATACATTAGTCGCAATGACCACTTGATGTTCCCTCATTTAATAGTTTTGTTCAAAATTGATAATGACCGTCGTAGTTAGTAGTGTTGAATACATTTGTATCTAAATAACCGAAACGCGTTCTCGAGTGATTGTTGTGTGATATAACTAACGACACTATCACATCCACATAATAGGAGTAACAATAAACATTAATATGTTAATAGTCACTAAATACTAATATTTTTAACATTTTATATGTTATTTCAAACTTAAAAAATACTTTTTTTAAGGAACTTTAATTTGAAACTGTCGAAGTGGTCAGAGCGCTTGAACGGATTCCAAGAGGCGCAGGTTCAAAACCCGCTATGTTCAAATTTTTATGGTGGTCATAAACTAATGTTTTTTTTTAACTACTGTTACTTGTGATTAAATTTAATACCTATCCAGAATAATGACATTAATAAATAAACAATATATATTACCACAACCGCAAATAAACGAAATACATGATCTCCTATATAATACATTGTACGAGTACGTACCTGAACTAATGTGACATCATTCAATTAGTTGTTCATTAAATGAGGTATACACGTAATAATCAGGGCCGTTACCTTCGTCATTATAATTCGGTAACGGAAGAACATTCATGTTAATTCAAACTGAATTGTGTCGTATTATCCAAATAATAGTACCGCAGAACTCTAGTATTTTTTTAGGAAACCATTTACAAGTTACAATTAGATGACGATTAAATAGCTAACAATTAAACTTATATCTTTGTTACAGACAATTATCTATTAAATAGAGGCCAGTCGCGGCGCAGGGGCACATGCGTGTGACTGTAAAACCGACTGGTTGTGGGTTCGATCCCCCCTCGTGGAGATGAAATATTTATTTAAATTTATATTTTAATTTTTTCGCTCTGGTGTTGAGTTCTGCCTCTCAACACGCAATGCAGAATTCGGCAGAAAGACGGGAACGGAATGTCTTACACTAGGTTCCCTCTGAAAACAGCGTGAAGGATTAAACTTTGAGGCTTTAAAGGTTCAAAGTTTAATTGGAAAAGCGTTCTATGTTTTTATAATAGTAAAAATATACTTAAAGAAATTACAACGTAGTTCTATTTGTGTAAACATTATTATATATTTTTTGTAGAGTAGACTAAAGGTCGTTTGTACTACGAATTGGTAATTAAATATATTATCAAATTTTATATTTAATTAGTATTTTAACACCAGACACGTCAACCTTATAACACTCCTCTGTTTCCGTTGGGGGTTATCGGCTCTTGTAAGCCGTCCCAGAGGCACGGGTTCGAATCCCACTACATAAAATTTTACACACGTTTTCTAAATATAAGTAACCTTAACGTGGAGTAACACTTTGAAAAAAGGTAATAATAGAATAAATAAATATAAGACTTAAGTAATCTGTGTTAAATCGTCACCTGAGCTGTTTTATTAGTGGGAAATTATAGCAATCGCATGCAGTTGTGACCCTCAGAATAATGATAAATCATAAAGAAACCTATTTAAGTGTGCCAATTGATGCCATTATGGTATACTGACATTAACGAGTATTATTGCACGCGATGGTTGTGGGTTCGGGCGTTCGGGCGAAGCCGCAGTAAAAGTTAGTTTAATATAATTGTAACGCGCTGCAAGGATAGAACAATTTACAATAAGTCTCCATAACGACTAATAGACTTCCTGTGACTTTACGTAACTATCTATGATCAGAAGTAATTAACTTTATTAACTAGTACGTCAGAATTCATATTTTATTTATTATTTTATTCCAAAGCAATCTCATTATGTGATAATGATATACAATATACAATAATACCGTGGTGCTGACAGCGGTGCCTGGCAGCGTCTGACTGTACTGTTTTTTATTTCGCCACTACGTTCTCACTGCCTAGCTATATGCTATTTGTGGGTGAAACGTAAAAAAACCGGACTAATGGGAAACAAACTCGCATTCCGAGGGTTACGTACCAATTTCAGGATGTCAAACGGAAGTACAATTTATAAAAGTTGACAAACTTAAGTTTGCCGAAGTATGTACTCATTTTGCATGAAATGAACCACAAATATATTCTTGTTGTGTGTGTATTTTTTCACCTATAAATTTTACCTAAAATCTGTAATTTTTCTTTATTTGTGCTGTAGTTTGTCACTTCTTGCCAAATTTCAAAAATTGTATATCTAGGTATATCTAGGATCTAGGTTTTGATTACGCGGCGAAATTCATACAAAATGCATCAACATTGATGTATAAGTGGTCACCAAGGGACCTTAGACCTGCATATTTGATATTAATTTGAGATTGATACATCCACGCGGTCTTGAGATAAATGCTCTTGGCAGACGGACAAACGAAACAATAAAGTGATCCTACGAGTATAAAGGTATTTTCTCTTTTGAGATACGGAACCCTAAAAAAAGTATAAAGCACCCCGCCAATATTGAACCTTTTGTCAAAATTCAGAGAAATATCGAAATAAAACGAAACAAATTGTTATATCAATAAAAATAAAAAAATAGCAATATAAAAGTTCCATAAGATCTCATAACGATCCTATAAAATTCTCAGAAAGAATACCTAAGTTGCTTCTGAGAATATTACCGAGTCTTTATTAATATATATTAATATACATATTTAATAACATTGTTTTTAGCCTTACACTGTATCTAACGTGATCTTAAGACACTTTGTTTTTCAACAGAATTTTCGAACATTGCGTATTGAGTGGCGGAACTCAACGTCACGCTTTTGTCTTAATACTAGACCATGGAAATTGGAATATTAAATAATTCCCTCCCCCGAGTGGGGTATTCGAGCCCACTACCATCACGTTTACAGTCACACGCTGAGCTGCTGTTCCACGACGGCCTCAGCTTATCCACATGAATATAACTCAAGTTATAAGGTATGTTTAATAACAACTGAATACATAAATTGTTATTATAATCCATACAAATCGATTGTGATTAAGAAAATGTCTGTACAGTTTATGTTGTAAGTTCAAGGAAGCCCTGGTATTGACGTCAGGCAAATAGCAGCATGGTAATTAGTAATTGGTTGGACAGGTTGAGGTTGCTCAGCTTATGCTATTGTTTGACTAATGCTGATGTATATTGACTATTTTTATTCCGTATTTATTTATTTTTTATCTTCAATATATTATATCTCTAGCGTGATAGCCAGAGAGAACGGAATATCAACGGTCTGTGCATATCTCGTTCACCTCATCCACTGCCATCTATCTCCTCATACATGACTTTGCTCCAGTATTATCGGTACTAGGAGACCTCGATAGGCCTTCCCGAAGGTCTACCGCAGTCTCCTTCTGCCTCTCTAAGCTAATGATTCACCTAAATTGTAACATAGGAAATAATACAAATAAAAATGTAACTGGAATTTGAACCAAAAACCCCCAGTAGCAACTATACCACACGAGTGTCCCTACACACGCTGCTTAATTAATAAATATATTATTTCATATAATAAATCGTCTAATTAGCGTCTGAGCATAGTTCCTAAAGACCGACGCTTGCGATAGCCGTTAGATAAACAAGGTCGGTTTAATAGCTGCATTGTACACGGGATTTTGCTCATGATGTGTTATTTTAGATGATTCAAAGTAATTTGTGTGGAATCTTCTAGTTACATAGTAATATTTAATCCCTTTCGTAGGAAAAAAATCTAATAAGTTTCACTCTGTAACCCGGACATAGCAGGGTAGGCAGAGGAATCTTCCTTCGAGTTAAGACACTCCGTTCCCCACTTTCTGTCTGCCTGCCTGCTTTCTGGAGGCGTTGCGTGTTGAGGGGCAGAAATGAAACGCGCGCGACTCAAGAGCGCAGAAATGGAAACATAAATTTAAATAAATATTTCATCTCCTCGAGGGGGGATCGAACCCACAACCAGGCGGTTTTACAGTCACACTTTGTGCCTCTGCGCCACGACTGACCTCTTTCTCTCGATCTTTTTCGTAATTACTTGGTCTGGAAAGATCCTTTATTGTAAAAGACTAGGTTATATTGCATCACATTAATCGTTTCGATGTAATCTCCGGTACCTGCGGTATAGGTGTCTCGGGCACTTCGAATGTACCTACCAAGTATCATACACACTCAGCTATTTCTATTTTACCACGCGCGTAAAGCCGTAGGGGCATGCTAGTATTCAATAAAATCAATAACATAATTTAAGAACGCAATAAACGTAGAAATAAATAACAATGCAATGGTAACACGATCCCGCTCAACACAGGATATCCTATGTATGGACATCATTAGTACACGTGTTGCGCGGTTTTATAATTTTATATAAATACCGACTGTAATAAACGACGATATAAATTAATTAATAGTACTTTATTACTAGTTATATAATTATATGTAGATATTGTTATACCTGCATCACAATGTGTACTTTTCTTTGTCCTTTCAATATTATTTATTTTCTATTAAGAGAATACGTAACCACAGCCATCAACTCCGACTCAGACATTATAATATATACATAAATTAATCAATAAAATCTTATTATATATACAAAATAAACATTTACATTATAACTCAAGCCTTGAGGCCAACAACTTATGAGTTTGATTCGAAGTTAATTATTTTCATCTCCTTGTTCTGTTATAAAGACGAAGCGCAGCGTAGAGCGCTCCTCAACTCGCAATGTCTCGAAAATTGGTCTTGTCTCGAAATTTTGGTTTCTGGGAAACGGAATATCTTAACACTAGGTTCCCTCTGCGCCTACCCTGCGATATAAGGCAGCGTGAAACTAAAAAGGAATATTTCCTTAGTTGAGCTTAAAGCAGCCAATGTCGGTCAGGGGCAAACCGTGACCGGAATGTTTGACCGGCGTCCGTCTGTCATGTCGTAATATAGTTTTGGTATATTTATACGCACAATAATTGACATAAAACTAAAAGTCAACAATTCCATATATTTCTTTTATTTTTAAAAAAAATCTATATTTAAAGAGAGAGGCCAGTCGTGCCACAACGGCTATTACGAAACGGATTGTGGGTTCAATTCCCACTTGGGGAAATTAAATATTTAGTATTTTAATTTTCTTGCTCTGGTAACGAGGCAAAACGCGGCGATGAGTTCTGTCACTCAATTCATCCCGCCGAATTTTTGAAGCATTGCGTGTCGAGTGGCGGAACTCAACCCCTGGCTTTTTGCGTTGGTGCCAGAGCGAAGTAATGAAAATATTAATAAATAATAATTAATTCCCTCGAGACGTGATCGAACCGCAATAGTATACTAATTACTTGTCACCATGCGTGAGAATGTGTATGGTAAGATATTCTGTTTACAGCAGAGTCAGTAAACAGTTCACATTGTTCTTTCTGTCCATACAAGTGATGCGTCTCATAGAACATACAAACACTCTAATACTCGGCATTCTATTGTATGTTTCATACTAATGCACGCTATTGCTTTGCATATAGCGTTATATAATTCCTACTATAATAAATATTCATTTAATTATATATTTCAAGATTATATTTACTTTAATTAATCATAAATATTGCGAGTTCCGATAATCAACTCGCAATGTCTCGAAAATTGGGTGAAAATTGGAGAACAGTGTCTTAATAACTAAGATTAAGTTCCCTCTGTCTACTATAGGGGAATAAATGTTTGCATTTCCTCACTCTGTTGCTAACAAGATAACGTGTTGCGTCAACATCCATACGCCAACAAATAATGTCTAGACGGAGAGTCTTAACACTATGTTCCTACTGTCTACCCTGCTATATGCGGAATATAGTCCGTTGTGTCCGGCTTGTCTTTAACAAGAAGCAAAATAAGTCATTAGCGTTATTTAGAAAGGGTAACCTCAATTCCCACACCACGTCGGACGCTACCAAGGACGGAGTCCTGAGAGCCTGCGCTCAGATAACTTTGTGTTATTCACCGTTAAGTTTGTCTTTCCTATCGTATCGCATGCCTTACGCAACATAAAAGGCATTATTGGATGTTGTTGTAACTATAGCAATGACGGTTAAGTATACATTACTTATAATGTTTCTTTAATATATATTTTTTATGGGAAAGACAAGGCAAACGAGCGTACGGATCACCTGATGGTGAGTGATCTACGCCGTCCACGACCCCCCGTGTAACACCAGAGGAGCTACAGGTGCGTTGCCGGCCTCTCATTCGGAGATAGACCCGCTTTTTGTAGGTACCCAGGTCGTTTCGACCTGAAAACACTCCCGCAGGTATTTACCGCATTTCACAGTGGCGTGACGCGTGAAACGGAGTTTCAATTTAACCGCACAGTAGTGGAGACCCTACGACCCTTCAAATATAAGATATACAATATACCTAAGTCCACAAATAGAATTAAACTATGTACAGATGTAATAAAAAATACTACAGCAGCGAGGTTAATGTGATACTCTAACGTGACGATGCGGGATGCTATCTCCTGCATTTCTGCATAGACAAGTATACGGGACCCGCTTCGAGCATGTTGCAACTAAGAGTGCATTCAACTATTTAGTAAAACTTAACTTTACAAATACCCTCATGTGATAGATAGGTATGAAATCAGACGATCTGTCCCTGAAATTCAAAATATTCGAGTCCAATCGAACCCATAACCGGTACGACTACAGTCCAACGCTGTATTGCTACGCCACGACGGCCTCTTAAGCAATAATAATCCGTGGCAGGGTTTATAAAAAGATTTTGATTCACCACAAAAATGAATAAGAGGTAGGTTGCCGAGCCCTCTGACCTCGTTGCGGCACAAATTGTTTAGAATGGCGTTGCACTGTGAACGATGGATACACCGATTACGATGATGTGGATTTATACAAATGTATGTACATACATAGATTTATACCTTTATAGGAATGATTATACTTTATAGGAGCAACATAGTTCGGGCCAAGATTTAGGGTTTGAGCTGAGAACGGATCACGATGCAACTCCAGAAATGTAAGTAAAGCTTCAGATATTAAAAGGTTGTTAAGTTGATATTTATTATGGAGACCATAGCTACGTCCGTCATACGTTATAAATAATTATTTATTCGTTGTAAAATTTTCTTCAAAATCTGTTAAATAACACTCTTTCGTTTCGTTCTCAGTGGCTGACAGGCACAGCCGAAAATAAGCGCAGAACGCTAAAATTGGCATACCTATAGTCTCCTCGGGCTGTGGGCATGTGTGTGCGGAATTCGAATTGACTACCGTCGTGTCCACGTCGTGTGCTATGTAAGCACTCAACTGAGATATCGGTTTCATCTAATAAATAAAGTAATACATATATTTATGCGTTTGTAATATCAAAACCGCTATTGTACTTTTCAATCACTTTTACTCATTACGACGAAGAACCGCAAACACCGCAAGACTCGCCGCGTCCTATCAAATGTACTAAATAATATATAAATACCTCATATAATATCATTATAAGTCGTATAATGGAATCAAATATACGACGGTAATGGGTTGAGTTCCGCTATTCTACACGCAATGCCTCGAGGGTTCGAAGGGAAGTCGGGAATGGTTGTAAATCAGAAGCATTTTTGTTTGGTTGAGCACTTTAATCTCAAGAACTACTGATTCAAATTAAAAAACCAGTTTTGTGTCGGATAGTAAATTTATTAGGTTTTCTCAGGCTATACACTGTTGTATTACATACATCTACGTAACAGATTCCATAACATTTAAATATTGCGGACGAAGCTGCTGAAGGTAGTCTAGTATAGCTATAAAATTATTCATATTAAAAATATTTACCAAGCGCCCTAAATTATTTTACTTAAACAAGATTGAATCTGTGACCTTGCTCATGGCAATCCGCTAAAGCCATCTTGAGGGAGCCCTAACCTGTTACTGTGTATATGTAAACGTTTCTAAAAACAAGTTTAGTTACGTCAAAGGTCACATACTGACCTAGATGCTGTAATCTGTATTAATTTGCTAGTTTGTTGTACGAGAAATTAACTAGTCACGAGAAGTGACACAAGTGCGCGGCAAAGTGCGGCGTTGAGTTCCGCCATAATTTACGCAATGTCTCTGGAACTCAGCGGAAAGTTGAGAACGGAAATGTCGTAATGGGAGCGTCGAATTCTTAATACTAAGTTACCCTGCTATTTGCGGGTAGTCTGTACTAATTTGTTTTACTATTTTTACTTATTGATAAGAATTTTTAAAGACGTAATCACGAGGCGGCACTACGTTTGGCAATATACGCAATATACGCGACTGTTGTGGGTTCGATTCTCAATCGGAAGATTGCATTATTTACATTTTCTCGCTCTGATAATAAATCAAAGAACGGAGTATATCCATACAGTGCATATACGAGTACACAAGATACAGTGAATCTATAGAAAAAAAACCTTAAATAGACTTTTCGGTTGCTTTATGCTATGTTGAGGGTGCGATATGAACTCACACTTAAATGGCTGTAACTACAACTAACATAGAGTATATCTACATAACCAACTCGTGTAAGATATAAGATAACAGATGTAATGATTAAGCTGAACGCAATTAGGTGTTCCAAGATAAGTGCACGGTAGCGGCAGGCTGGGACCACTGTAACGTACCTACCTAATTGTTAGATGAGTCGCCTGTACTTACGTAAGAAGCAAGTTTTATACGTAACTTGAACTTGACTTGTGTAGAATAAATAGAATAAGTTATAAATATAATATTCTGTATCGTAAAACCGTAAGAAAGACAATAGCGCAAGATCCCAGGGTTCCCAAACCTAAGTCATTTTAGCAAAGCTGAAAATTGAGGATTATTAGTCTCATGTGTAGTTAAGACGGTATGCGTACTAACTAACTTGAAAGTGGGGTATTTTTGAGAGGTAGAGCCGACTACAGGTACATCTCTAGGAGGCTGATCGAGATATCGGATTCTTCTGTGAGTTTATAAGGGGGGGTCTTGGAATAGTCCGTAAATGATAAGTATATGTAAAATTGAGGCGTGCTATATTGTAAATTGCCCCAATTTAAAACAACCTTTAGGACGTCTGGCAGGAGTAAAGGCCCATGGCGATAACAAATATACATTTTTTTCTTAGAACATATTTAAATACGAGCGTCTATACTTGAATAACTATAGAAAAATAAATAAAGAGTTACGTTTAAAGTATTTTTAATAAAATATAAATAAATATATATGGAGACGTCATCGAGCAATTGTTGGAATGCCCGCCACATTCCACTGCCTGCTTTATCTTCACGCAAATTTCCTTGTATAGGTACAACCTAATGAGAAACCACCGTTCCGGTTTCCAGTTTTCAGCTCTTTTATAGTGAAACCTGGTGGTATATGGTATTTAAAGATACACCACGTAGTCAGTTTTCAAGCACAGTGGAATTATAATTATAAATTATGATCGTAATTATTATTTATGTCAGGTATTTTACCTACGTCAAAGTCACAGGAGATTTCAGTACAGTAAAAAATAAATTTTAAAAAATGCAATAAAAAATGGTTGAAAAATGTTTAAGTTTAATATTATATAGGTACATTGTAATGAGGATTAATTATTAATTTAATTATACTCGATAACACCAAATTTAATTTATTATTATTATTGTAGTATAGCTGATATAGGTATGAGAAAAAGCAGTGATCCACCAGCCAGTTCTTCAGTTATAACATCTGTCCCGACATTATCAGATGTAAAAATCGACAGCTTTACAGGGAAGCATTTTAATATTAGAATTGTTCATGTCTTGAATTGTTATTTTTTTAAAAGTAAGTTTTTTTTGCTATTTCCGCACACTACTATTTTAACTTCCTCGCTTTGGTAAAATAAGACAATATGCGGCGTTGAGTTTCGCTAGGCACTCAAAAGTGGAATAGTGCATGGGAACGGAGTGCCTTAACATTAGGTTCGCTCTGCCTACTCTGCTATAAGAGGGATACAGAGTGCAGCCATTAATTTATAAAATAAATAAGTCGACAACACGTCACGGACTTATATAAAATTAAGATTCAAATAAAAACATTACGATTCAAATAAAAAAGTAAGGAAACAATAAACATGTCGATTGTGTATTAAAGTACGCTGATATTTTATATTATTATACGTATACTAGTGTCTTGCAACCTCTCGGTCTATCTTTCTACTTCTTTTTATTATTTATATGGTAGTGTTATATGTATTAAGAATATCGTATTGTGAGGAAGCACTGTTTCAAAGAGTTTTATATTTTTATCACAAGCAGCAGACGAAATGAGCCGGAATATTTATTTGAGCGAAGCGAGCAGGGGCCCTCGAGCGAAGTAAACAAGCTTTAAACAACATGTAGCTGCTTCGCATTAGATAAGTCATCAAATATTGAATACGTACTTCGCAACTCGACACGTTATTTTCCCAAGTCTGTGATCTTTTTTTACTAGATACGTTTTGAGACTGTTTATTATACACAATGGAATTCAAATTCCATATTATATTAAGTGAGTTATGTTTATGTCACAAATTACTAAATTCATTTTATTTTTCACGTTGTATCCCACGTGTATCGTGTATGTAGGCGTAGAGAACGTAGTGTTAAGACACTCTTTTCCCACCCACCGTCCATTTTTCAAGACATTATCTGTTGAGTGGTGAATATTAACGCCGCGCTTTGTGTCATGAAAACAACTCATTCTCCTGAAATGTAGTCGAACCCACACACAGCCTTTAAAGTCAGATACTGTCCTATTGTGCCGTGACTGCCTCAGTTTAGATGATAGTGCCCTAATTAACCTTATAATTTAATAACAGCAACAAATTCCGTTTAATGAAATCAAATTTGGTATCGACGGATTCCCGCCGTGGTCAAAGACCCTAACCATTGTACAATATCTCTCTCTATACACTCTTATATTCCCAGGTTCCCTCTGCCTACCCTGCTATATGTGATATACAACTGCTAAAAGCTAAAAAAAAACTTAGTTTAATAAACTTATTTATATTCTGTCGACCATGTTCTCGTACGGAAGATCATTTATCTGTCACTCGCTGAAGCCTGACGGGGACGAGTCGGTCAGAAACAATTAAAATATCAACGCGTTATTTTGTGAGAATCGTAAAAAATTTTGCTCATTTAATGTATTATGCTCATGTTGTAAAAAATATTTAAGTTACTTGGTCATTATATGATAAATGTACCTACTTTAACATATTTTAATTATCGTTCTTGTTGTAATTATACATATACTTAAGTATAAATATAACATAGGAGTTACATTTAAGTTAAACTTGAAATGCCGTTGTAAAAATGTAATAAGTAAACAAATTTAAATTGATAATTTCATGTTTTTATATTAAACTAGCTTTAACCTGCGACTTTGCCCCCGCGGATAAACAGGAATAACTAGGAGTCGACTCAGTGCTCGACGTCACTCCGACCGCTGCGCTGGTACATTGGGTTTAGTTTAGAATGATCTCCTGCGGTTTTAGGATCAAGTGTGGACATGGATAACGCATTTTGGTGACCCTTTTAACATGTTTAAAACAATAAAGATGTCATATTATTTAAAATTAAGCAAAAATACTCTTAATGTATCTTTAACCTTAACATTATTGAGTAACATCGAAAGGAAAGGCGCAAGACGAGAGTGCACGTCGCCGGCTTGTAGCGACTTATTTTTGCAATATCCTAATAAGAACTGCTTATTAAGTTTCAAATTCATAGATTTACAATAGCGTAACGTAATGTTAAGTTATAATGGTCACCTAATATTATCGGCACTGATATATATTTTTTCTATTTGGACTAATTGCACTAGTTTCTGACATTCTCAGGATTAAATTTACGTGCTACTTACTGAATGACGAGAACTGTGTATAACGAGATAACTAGGTGACCAGAGCTCCAATGTCGTTCAAAATATTATTGTTTATATGACGGGCGCTTTGATTCAACAAACCATTGACATTTACGTACTTAATATGTATGGAAATCCAAATATACGCGGTGTTCTGCGTTAATTTATTGCGGTAATAAATGGATTTCATTTTAATATTTTACTTATATAAATAAGAAAAAAAATACAAATACGATTAGCCACAGATTAAATACAAATATAGGTAATACTTACAACAATAAAAGCTTTTTTTATAAATTCTCTGTCACTTTGCACTAACAATCAAATAATTTATTACAATTTTAATATTTAAATATTGGAAAAAAAACTCGCGAAGTTTGAAACGGAAAGCACAACAGCCTCATGCGCGAGGTAATTTTGGACTGACACTTCTTAGTAAGGCTTAATGTGTAGTATAGTATGCGATCTGTTACGTCGCGCAACTGACAGGCTTAAGATTATTTATTCCTTACAAATCATTTGTTAATGTTCACTTTATATTCCGCTTATTCCGCTAGGAGAGAATCTATTCTCACCAATATCTACCCTCTTTTACACGAGTTTGCTAACAAATAATTAATTAGCCCCATTCGGAATTGAATCCACCATATCTTGTACAGTTACACACTGTCCCATTGCGCCGTGATCATCTCCTTGTTTGTGTTCAAAACCCATTATATAAATAAAGCTGGATGAGGCGAAAGGTATGCCGAAGCTACCCCGCATATGTGTGCAACTGTAAGCGCAACTGGTTATGGATTCGATTCCCACTCGCTCTGGTGACGAGGCAAAGAGCGGCGTTGAATTTCGCCAGTCAATACAATTCGGCTAATTCGGAAAGGAAGTCTCATAATGGGAACGGATTATCACGGTCTTAACACTAGGTTCCTAGGTTCCGTTCGCCTACCCTGCTATGTGCGTGAAGTAGAAGTATAGATAAAAAAATATATATACATCGTGAAAACAAAAGAAAATAATAAATAAATTCATTAATTACACGGCTGACATTAACACGTTAAGTGAATTATACACATGCTCGCGTTTCATCAATAAGCAATTCTACACTCTATTGAAACTGTTGACGCGTCAACTTCGAAGGTTTACAATTGTTCTGGCGCTCCCGCGACAATAACCTGCTCTAATGCATCTAATAAATAACAAGGTTTTTTAAATGTTAACTTAATAACGACAAATATATTTTTTTATTTATTTGTAGCTTCACGCTGTATCCCGCAGTTAGGAGTGTAAGCAGATTGTAGACATGTAGGAGAACCACGTTCGTGTTGAGTTTATCGACACGCTTTATCTTGTTATCAGAGCGAGGACATAAGAATACTTAATTCGCTCTGGTAACGAGGCAAAGCGCAGCGTTGAGTTCCGCCGCTCAGCACATAATGCCTCGAGAATTCGGCGGAAAGTTGAGAACGGAATTTTTTCCATGCAAATTAGGTTTCCAGGTTCCTGCTGCCTACCCTGCGATGTGCAGGATACAGCGTGAAATAAAAAAAGGATTTTTTATTAACCCCTTAATTAATCCATTATAGATATAACTCGTTTTAAAATAATAAATAATGTATTATAATGTTATGTAACTAATGTAATCTGGATAAGAATGTGCGTAATTTGCCTTGACGTTGACGTGTCGTTGGTACGTTCATATAGAACCTTGTAAGTGTCAAATTATTTGTTATTTTTTTTAATATAATATATATATTTATAAATTAAAATTGAGTAGAGAATAGAAGTCGAACAGTTGAGATAATTAATATATATATGCATGATGCATAACCTACCCCCACCCCTTCAGTCGCAAGTGTGCAGTGCAGTGTCTGCAGTGTCTCACAGCAGTGGTTGGGCCACTGCGGTGAGATCATCCCCCTGCAACACGTTGGGCCGGCACTCACAGTGAATCTATGGAACGCTAAGTAGTTTTTTCTCACAATTTATAAAAATAATCAACTATTCTCCGCATACGGCAGAATAGGTAAAGACCTATGGTCGAGAGTTGAGACACTTCGTTCATTATTTTACATTTATTATATTGTCTCCTACGTCGTATTTTATTTTTAAATAGTAGGGAAATGACAATATTTAAATATAATTTAAAATTTTATAAAATTATTTATTTAAATGTACACTTTTGCAAACTTATATTTGACGATATGTTCCTTTGAACCTACGGATTATTTACTATCTATAAATTTTTTTAGCGATTTCTTCATATATTTTTTTTACAAAATTTACAATTATGAGGTTGTTATAACGATATATTTACTCAACTTTTTATTGTTATTTGTGTATTCTATGTTATGTATATACTTAGTTAAACAAATTTAGAATTTCACAGGCCAACTATTATAATAAATTAATTAAGTGACAAAGAAAAACTAAACCAAGGACACGATAGACAACTCCCCGCGTCATAAATGAGTATGAAACAAAAAAATAACCACAATATACGGTTTGTTACAGACGTACTTACTTTAAAAAATGTATTTTAAATAAGTTTAAATAAAAGGTAAGCTAAATTATAGTTTTATCTGATGTCAATCTCATCCAAAGTCACGGCCGCGGTTGTTACGTGACCGTACGTTTGTCTTTGCGTAAAAAATACGGAACGAATGCAACTTATACATACTCGTATATATTTTTTTAAATAGCTTCACTGATTTAGATGATTCTACTGAGTTTAGACCTTGTTTGTTATAAGCAATTAGCTGTTTTTTGTTTTTAGTAAGTAAATATTTTTTAAATAATTTGTCGTCCAACTATCATTTCATTTTCAGTACATACGTATGAAGTATGTTTACATACTTTATGCCTTATGGATCTAAAACTCATGTCATTAAGGAACTCTTAAGGCGACGTGTGTAGTCAACAAAATATTATAATGGAAAATAATTAATTTTCATTTTATCGCTCTGGTAACAAGACACAGGCGCAGCGTTGAGTTCCGCCAAACATCACGCAATCATCTGATAGGTATATGCAAGATACTGCGTGAAACTTTATACTATCATATAATTTTTAATTTTTGTTATAATTATGTTTTAACTAACTGCTTAACTTGCAATGCTGATGACATGAAGTCATTAATTAATCATATACCTCATATAATTTGTCTGTTAACTTCATAATAAATCATACATTTATTTATAGTACGTTGTAAATTTATTTTATTTTTAGTTTTTGTTTATATTTCCACAGAGATGGTCGTGCCACATAGGTACAGGCCTGCGAATGTAAATGCGACGGCTGTGGGTTCGATTCCTAATCGGGGGAATGAAAATATTAAATATTTCATTTCCTCGAGCGGGAATATAACCCACAACTTAAATTTCACAATTAACTTTTTAATAAACATTATTGAGAAAAAAAACTATATTATTTTTACACCATGCGTTTAAAATTTGTAGTTATTATTTATTTGCAGTTAAAGTATTCGTTTATACACGCGGAGTTACAAGAAATAATAACAAAACTGGCTCCATCTTTACTCTTAGTCCTTACATTGAAGAGATGCATTCCTTTATATACAGCTTAATTGGTATAGCAATTGGATAGATTCCAAGAAATGCGGGTTCAAATTCTACTAACTTGAAAGGTTATATAAATTTGAAGTAACATGATATTGATGATGGTACTGACTTAAAAATATCCGATAAAATATTGTAAAATTTTTGATGCTATTATAATGCAAACATAAATATTATGTTTTTAGCTTTACGTTGTTTTGCGCATAGCAGGGTAGGAAGAGGGAGCATGGGAACCTAGTTTTAAAACTCTTCGTTCTCATTAAGACACGATCCGTTCCCAATTTTCCGCCGAATTCTGGAGGCATTGCTATTTGAGTGGCGGAACTCAACTATTTCATTTCCCCGAGTAGATATCGAACACACAACCTGCTTACAATGGCACGCCAGTGCCCCTGCGCCACGATTGGCCTCTACAATCTTAGGATATAATTATAAAATACCAAAAAAACGGATACAAATTAAGATCCAGGCCGACCCCTTAAACACTGCAAATACTAATAATCGATATTTGATAATCATTTCAAAAAAATCCCACCTTGACCCACAAATATTGGTACTGTAATTGTCCCTTATCATATCAGACCTTATCACGGTATCACTGATAACAGTGAGTCAGATGGGCGTCGCGCACACATTGCCACTTCGCCAGTTATTTACTATATGCGTGCTATATACTGTTGCAGCCATTGTCTTCTAAAAGACCACTAAAATTTATCAAATTATATATTTTTTGACGGTATTTCTGTAAATTCAGTGCCAAAAATTGTGTTATTAGAACAAATTGTATATATTTGTCCAAAAATATATAATAATGAGTATAATTAAGAAACCAAATGTTGAGAAAAACGTGGAACATTAGTAGAAGTTTCAAGAATATACTATTGTTGGTGTTTTGTTAGCGTCGATGTGTAGTTGAGTGTTTGTGTATTTAAAATTGGTGCTAAGATGAGTATAAAGCGCGTTGAGGCGGATGTGGAAGAGAACGGAGGGAGGGTGAAAGAGAGTCCTTGTTACTTTTGCGGGGAAATGTTTGAAATGGGCAAGCTACAGGTTTGTTAAAACGGTTAATAATATAATGCCAAAAAGTACTCTATACCTAATACCTCTGTGAAATGACACATTTTTCATAAATATAGTCTTTCAGGATAGGTAGAGAGAACGTATTCACAGAATACTTTGTTTCTCAATTCCATTTCAAATAAAAAACCGGGGAAATACAATTCGAACTCGCATATCGAGGGTTCCGTAACAATTTCTGGATTGTATGTCAATGGTGAGAACAACTTTTAAAAGTGAACAAACTCAATTTTGCGGTTCTGTATTGGAATATGCACACCAAACCCTTTCATCTGATACCTCACATAAACTAACGGTTTTAATAAAAAAAATTGGCCCCCTTTTAAGGGTATTATTTTTTATAATTTAACTACAAGTATATAGTTTCAGATTTCTGAACTAGAACTACCTATAGAAGCTAGCTGCCGAATAACACAACTCTAGGTCAACCAGAAGTAGGTATCCTATTAATTTCGCAGCGCAGTGTTTTCAGTAAATCAAGGGACAGTAGACCTGAGTATTTAAAATTAAAATTTTACACAGTATTCTATTTTCGACTCAGTCTCAAAAAACTTGCTGAGGTCGTGGTGCTTACCAGCTCAAAAGGTACTATTATAACAACCATGGGACTATGCGAATTCCTAAATCTATAAGTAGTACCCTATTTTTTTTCACACTTCACGTTTGTCCCGCACTTTGTCTTCTTGCTTCTTTAATATCGATTAAATTTATATTTCTATGACTGCGATTCTTAAACATTAGTCTGTTGCCCGTGCCTAATAGTGTTACGTTTATCTGTAATACCTGTACGGCAGGTAAAGTATGGACAGTACATATATATAGCACTCTAATCTTTAAATTCACAATAATATTTAAATTATTTCATTTCTTAAATCAAAAATCAATATTATTATGAGTAGTATCGATTTTCTTCGATTATGTCTACATGGATTCGTATTGCACTTTCTTACGATCAATCGATGCAAGTTATGATCTCTTTGAATAATTGAAGTATACCTGACTCATATATTTATAATATTTAAAGTGGCATAATATCAAACTAATACACTACGAAGTTATAAAACAATCTGCAATCTGCATGTTATATTATTTGTTGTAATGAAAAAAGTAAACAAAATTGTAAGTAGGTATCTAAAAGAAAGCAGTTTAAAAGGTATCCCACTGCGCTAATATGGTGCGAATAAAAAAATAAAAAATACAGAAGTTATCTCTGGCGATAACTCGAAGGTTTGCGAAGGAATGCATGACATGACGACTCACGATATCACGCGTTACAATATTGGATATTGATAAATGACATTCTTACTATTCAAATTGCTTAAATTTATTTGGTGGGGGATTGAGTGTGTCCCCACTCGGGAGAATGATTATTTACTTGATCGATGATAGACAAAGATTTGATTTCTTCACACGCAATGTTGCAAAAATTCCACGAAAAATGGAGAACCGAGTGTCTTAATATTATTTTATTCGTTATTCAAGTGGGAATAGAACATATACCCATCGGATTTAATGTGAGACGGTGTCTCAATCCACGAAGGCCTCGTACTATAAAATGCTTAACGATGAAATTTCAGAATCATCTAAGACAGTGTGGCAGCATCCTAGAGCAGTGCCCGCTGCGCTGCGGCGCGTGGTTACAGCGCAAACACAAAGACGCGCACGTCAAGGAATGTCCGCAAATGGAGAAGGTAATATAAGAAATAGCCATACATAAAATACCATTTTTTTTGTAATATTCTTGTACAATGTTTTTATTTTTATTATTTTTATTTTGCCTTATTCATTTCCGGTCTGGGTGTGCAAAGTTATAGTGTAATTTGAAAATTATTGGCGACCCTGACTTTTATTTTGTAAATAATTTTAAAATACAACGTATTACTGAGTAGGTATAAGGAACCTAGTTTTAAGACATTCCGTTTACCATGTTGTAGTATTTTCGAGATAATAGAAGAATAAAATGCCAACTGATTTGTACACGTTTAATGTCCGACCACAACTGAGTAAGCCAACGCTTTATTTAGACTTACCCTCAACTTATAATAATCACTACACATGTAACGCAACATTTTCGAGACGACGCGACGTCCTTAACACTAGGTTCCCCCTGCCACAACAGGGTATGTTGTGTGTGGGATACAGCGTGAAGTAAATTTTTTTATTAAGTATTGCATTGCGTTTAATTTGCAAATTTCGTCCTCTTTTACTTTAAGAAAATTTCAGCCATATTATTCTGTATACTTACTTGCAGTGTCTATATTTAATGTAGTTTATGCTTCTTCAAAACTTCAGAGCCGTAACGTCTCCTCTCCCAGTCACGTTCGAGTGTCCGATCCAGTGCCGCCGGTCCCGGTGGTCGTCAATCACACTTGGAACGCCAGAGACATTTCTCTAGAAGAATGTGTGGCTTTTCTTGAGAAAGAAGTGGCTGCAATCAAGTATGCTATCAATATTTAGAAAAATTAAGTAACTAATAGGAATAAGTATAGCATTAAAAATCAAACGTAATGTGTTTCACAATTGTAAATGATAAATAATTATATAAGGCGGAGTGGAGTTCCGCGTCTATTTACTATTGCTCAATACATTTTCAGACTCATTATCACTGAAGAATCCAGCCAACGTGACATTCAGTCGACAGAACTAGAAAATATCCGATCCAAGCTGGTGTTAGTGGAGGAACGTTCTCAGCACTTCCTCTCTACCATAGTGTCCCTTCGAGCGTCTGTCGATGATGAGGCGGAGAGAGGTGCGAACTGGGCTGCTCAGTTCAAACATGACCTGTCCAATGTTCAGCTGGCCTTACAGGTATTTATTATTAGTTGGTTTAAATTATATTCAAATCATTTAGGTACTTGACCATATTAAATTTTGAATAACCTTTCTCCTAATTGAAACATCTACTTACTATCTTTCATTTTCCACCATCTTAATGGTGTCCCTCAAAACCCAGGAGCTACAGAGCCAGCAGCTGAATACTGTAATGAGGCTCGAGAGTGCGATCAGCAGCATCGTGCATGAACAGAACGAGAGGGAGCTGCTAGAACAGGCGCTGACGCAACATGACAATAGAATACGCACTATACAAAGTTTGGGTAAGCTTAAAGAATATACCTTCTGATAATGTATATCATGAGAATGTAATCTTTAATTTCCAATAATATATTTTTTATTAAAATAAACGATTACTTGAATAAAATGTTTATATTCCTCTGAGTTGGTTAGAAAAAGTGTGCCATTATGCAATATGCAACGTTAATGAAAACAGACGGACTGAAAGGTATTCCTAATATTATTAGTTATAGCATATAAAATTTATAAATATAATTTGTCTATTAAACATGGTTTATATAATTTCAAAAAAAGTAGTTTTCTGCCATTTCCGTCATAAAATACTCTATATAGAGAACACCTAGTGTTAAGACACTCCGCTTCCACACATCGTGCAATTTTTTTCGAAACTCTACATTTAAATATGGACTCCCTCGAGTGGGGATTCGATCTCGGATTATATCCGTGGCGGTATAACAGTCAGACACTGCTCCACTGCGCCACGGCAGACAAATTAATTTAATCACTCAAAAACTTAATACATTTAATTTTCAGAGGAGGTAATAGAATATATCAAACGAACTGTAGAAGAGGAGCGAGAAAGAAATGCCGAGAGCCGCGCGATGCTGGAGAACGAGTTAATGGAAGCAAGACGAACGTCCGAGCAGATCACGCAACTGACGGCTCTGAGGATGCAGATAGAAAATGCTGCGACTGGGGAGAGACCGGTTTAAATTTTTATGCCTATTGATATTGCAAAACGATTTCATAATTAGAAAATTATAAAATCGAAATTAGAATCGAGTATTAAAAAGGCGCGTTAAAATTCAGCTTAGTTATATTTTATATGTAAATTTTTAAAAAAAATCACTTATTATAAAAATAAAACAAATATATAAAATATTTTACGCAACAAAATATCAAAGATTACTTCGAATATTTAGTTTTTTTTGTTAAAAATAGTTATTTACAAATTTGATGAGACTTACACTAAAGTATTGTTATGTTACAATTTTCGGTTTTTGTATTCAATATTAGGGGATTTTTTAAAATCAAAATGTTATAAAAATGGATTCTAATTATTGTGAAAATATCGATATATGTTCGATTAATAATACGGAATATAACATTAGGTTGTGTCTACCTACCCTGTATAAGCGAGAAACGCGTAAATTAAAGAAAGATTATTTTTTATTTTTCAGGCAATAGACCGCCTAGCAGTATTAGAAGTGGCGACAGCTGACGCTCGAGCGGAAGCCGCAGAACATGGGACGAGGATGGACATCGTATCACGAGATCTCAGGGCGTTGACCAAGTCTTACCACAAGATACGCAGTGAACTAGCTGATTTTCAAGCTAGGATCAGTTTGGATAGTCCTGAATTTGGAGGAGATAATGGTCTGAATATCATTCATTTTCATATTCAGGACAAAAATAATTCGAATTATATTTGTCTTTTGTTAAACATATTATGGCCTTAAATACTCAACTCTTATAAATTTCCGTAATTCCAATAAATATGGAATATTTTTTGTTTCATATAAAATACATGACGTATTTGTTTTTTGTCTATTTTTTTAATTGTAAATGAATAACAAAACGTGTTCTCACAACGCAAAGGTTTTCGAATTGTGTTTGATTCCTACTCAAATGAAATATTTAATATTTTCGTTTCCTCGTTCTGGTAGCAAGGCAAAGTGTGGCGTTGGGTTCCGCCACTCAACACGCTATGCCTAAATAAAAAAGTACATATAAAGATTGAAATAATGAAGTTTCCTGGACACTTAGTCAAAAATAGTGTGATTATTATTAGGTACTCTCTGCCTATCCTCCTCTTATTGAGCCAAGTCTAACTCTAAAGTCTAAGTTAATTAATTAGACTAATAATAATAATAATATAATTTTCAGGTCATTTAATATGGAGAATCGACAACTTCACCGCTCGTATGAAGGAAGCTAAAGAGGGCGACGCAGTACTGACGAGCCCTCTCTTCCGGACCAGCAAATATGGATATACTCTTAAGGTAAAATGTGTATCTAATGTCCGTATACTTACAAAACATACCTAAATCAAAAATAGGGATATTTTAGATTTTTACTATACAATTTTAAATGATATAAGATATTATTTTTAAGATATTTTTATTTAACCCCAGAATAGTCCTGTGTACCTTTGAATAGCTATACACGAAAAAAATTGTCAAAAGCTTAAGCCACTTGGAAAATATATATAATATCTCTAGATACGCCCACGATATAGACTATACTTTAATAGTACTTTATGTAAGGCTTAGGAAGTACTTTAAATACAATTTTCAGGCAGAGGTGAATTTAAACGGTATAGGCAAATGGAAAGGCCGTCATATCACTAGCACGGTGCGCCTGGTCGCCGGGCCTTACGATCCATTGCTGGACTGGCCTTGTGACCTCAATGTTAGCATTATACTGAAGGATCAGCCAGCTAACCGCAGTCAGGTAACGTTGTATATATTTTAGCAGTATTTTAAAACATTGTAGATAGGTGGCGGTGTACACAGTTTTAAAAATGAATTAAATTTGTAACCACCAAGAAAAGTAATATTACCACTAAAAAGACAGACATCTGTGAACTTGTGGACGTGGTAAAAAATATATAGATAAAGATACTGCTTGTTAAGTGCCCATAAGATACGAATCAGTAACCACTGTTGCATTTTAATATATGTACCAAAATCTTTATCTTCCAGGCTATGGACATAGTAAAATCATTGGACCTTCGTCGTAAATCCTCGTCCAAACGCCACGATTACGACGAAGACGAAAAGACTAGATCTACTGAGGCTTTAGACAAAGGAATATTGCAGTTGAAAAGACAATACATTTTCATTCCCCACACAAGTTTAGACAAGTTCGAATATGTAAAGAATGATGTTATGTTTTTAGAATTTATTGTTAATCAATAGCTATTGGAAAAATCAATAGATATTGGATGTTCGTAGGTTCTAAACTTCTAACCCTTAAGTAAGATTATAAAAAGAATATAAAACACAGAGGAAACCTAGTTTTAACACACTGTTCCTCAATCCGCATGCACCGCCCAATCTTCAAGAACTTGCGTGAGGTGGGGGGGGGGGGGGGACAAAGTGTGGGGTGGCGGAATATCGTGTTTAAAGACTCTGCATCTCTCTATCAGTAACTTTCTAATATTTACAATACGAAAATTATTTTCTACAAAAAATAATGTCTATTAAACACACAAATTTGAGCTTCATAAGGAATTAATCCACTCTTGTAGAAAAGTAAAAAAGATTTTTTTTTCTTTTTTTATTAATTCTGCTTACGTGACTTTTTATAATCGTTAATTTTATTATAATTCTGATAAAAGTAAAATGACAATAGAATTAATAAATAACATGACATCTAATTTTATATAATATACTATAAGTATAATATAAATGTATTGAAATGTAGTAAATAAGACTAAATAAAGCCAATATAAAATATAAAATCAGTTTTTTTATTTATTACTAACGGCTCGCATCTGCGCGGCCACCTAGACTCAGACATATTGTCCACATTGTACACGATTGTTTATTAAGTAAACGGAACGTAATTAAATAAAATCACGAACATATTTGTGTTTTATATATGTATGTATGTGTTGAGGCCGTCGTGGCGCAAGGGCACAACGTGCGACATCGTACAACGTGGTTCGATTCTCACTCGGAGGAATGAAATATTACGAGGCAAAGCGCACCGTCGAGTTCCACCGACAAAAAAAAAGCTACACACAAATAATTTTATAATATAAAGACAATTAAATGTTAATGGATATCCCTGTGCGTAATGTTAAATCAATTATTGCATTAAGTTTGTTAAATCTATATAAATGAATGATTGTCTGGTCTGTGTCCTTTATAGAATCGTAAAAAAGTTGTGTATGAGCCCATGAAAGTTTCTAAGTTGGTACGACGAATTTCCGACAGATGGCGGCACGCAGCGTACAACTAGTTCGTATTTATAAAATAACCTTTTCTGATCAGTAACACTAATTATAAAGGTGATTATAAAATAAAACAACTCTATTAAATTTTTTATTCATCTCCAAATACAAAGGAGTAAATGTATGGCAACATGGACAGAAGTATTTCATACTTATTATATTTATTTGTATATAATATTATAGTATAATAAAAAAATAAGTATTATTTTAACCTAAGAAAGAATATAAAGAGCAGAATTAGACCTGTATTCTATCACTTTTAAGAGAAAACACAATATACTACTAATGTATTCTAAAAGTTAAATGGACAGCAGTTAAATTATGCCTATATAATTATTTATTTAATATTATTTAAGTGTATTTAGAGAAGTGAAGACAGATGTATTTATAATATATAAAAATGGGTGCTTATTTATCTGGGTGGTAGGTAGGTACTCGAGCGCGGGGATTTTTGGAATAAAAAATAGCCTATATGTAGCCCTCTGCAACTTATTTCTATGAAGTCCCATAAGAATCGGTTTTTCGATTCAAACATTTCGATTTTATATATATTCATGAATAGATCATTTCTCTGAGTAGGGCTCGTACCTATAACCATCACATACGGCGGCATGTGGCTGGATCCCACTGCGCTACAAAGTAGTGTGAAATAGTTTCTTGTGTTTAATACAATATTATATAGACATCAAATAGAGTATATTTTTATTTTTATTAACTTTAGGTAAAAATAGAGGGGAGAGGGGGTTATTTTATTTTTTAACATTAATTTACTATTAAAGTTTTTCAAAGTCTTAAGTTTAAGTTTTTCAAACATTAAAAATATATATTTCGTTCTATATAATTAATCTTAAGTAACAAACCAACAACCACCTCTGTTTAGAGCAGAGACTTGTACTGAGCTAGGAACTGTTCCTCCTCCGCTAGAGACGCACTCAAGTAGTCGTCCTCGTCGGAGCGTATTGCTTGTTGGAGACGACGGAGGGCCATCTCTCTGTCTTTTCTCCTATAAAGGTAGATATAATTAAAAACTAAAATAATTTTTAGTAATCTATATTAAAAATGCTGAAGCTGAAGATTTTTCTGGTTTAATGCGCTAATCTCAGGAACTACTAGTTCAAATTAAAAAAATATATTGCTATATTACATTACGTCAACGTTTCGATGTATTCCACTGTATCTGCAGTCAAATATAACGAAACTCTGGAGACATTGTGAGGCAGAACTCAACGCCGCGCTTTGCCTCGTCACCAGAGCAAAGAAATGGAAATATAAATGTTAATAAATATTTCACTTCCTCGAGTGGGGATCGAACCCACAACCATCACGCCACGACGGCCGCAATGTATTATTACTATTTATTAATAAATAATTTATTTATTACATACATACTTACTTTTTCTCTCTGAGTTCCTTATTCTCCTTTCTCTGTTTTTTTCTAGTACTTTCCGCAGCGCTCGTGGAAGGATTTGATGTATCACCTATATTGAATGACACAAGATATACTGTAAATGATAATATAACTGTGGCCGCCGCAGTGTTCGAATCCCACTTGGAGAAATTAAATATTTAATATTTTCATTTCTTCGCTCTGGTACGAATACAAAGTGCAGTACGCGCAACTCATAGCGCTTAATTCTTACTAGGCTTCTTATTAGGTCCTCACCTTTTCTTAAAATTTTATTTATTATTACATATATTATGTCTTTTTCGAGCGTATTGTAATTACCTCGACCGTACCCAGAATAATTTCTTAGAAAGTCTCCTTTTTCCATGAAGCCGGCTTAATATAATTGACTTTTTTTACATTACACTTTATTTTTATCCGTTTTTAAGCAATTATTTAACTTGAACTATATTTTTACTTACAAGGCTCAGTATAACCAGCCACCAGTAGTTCCACTGCGATGGTGAGGTCATTTTCAGAGAGACTTAATGCGTTTCGAGCTTGCTCTGTCGGGTAGCCCATTGTTTCTAACTAAAAAAAAATAACATTACATTATGCACAGTGTTTATATCATCGCTACTTTAAATGAAACCACAGTAATAACTTCTCTATAAAAGCTTAATACAAATAAAACAAAACGAGATTTTGCCAAAAACAAACAAAATAAATAATCTAATTATACTCGTAAAATAAAACGCCATTTGTCAAGAATGATGCACACGCCTCATTCACGAAATCGAGTCGTAGGTATTGGCGGCAAAGTTCAAAGTTCTTTAACCTGTAGTAGTATTTTTATAGTAGTAACTGCGTCACACGAAATACTGTATGGATAAACATCGTGTAATCAAAAAAAAAACTATAAAATTGCAATTTCTTGCCATTGACCCTCATTTTCATTTCATAGACCCCTAATTTTTTTTCGCCCATATAGAGCCCTTGCTGTTCTAGAGACTAGAGGCTAGAGGTTCTAGAGACTAGAGACTAGAGGCTCTATAGACCACATTGGGAATCACTGGTCTAAACAGTTGACGTATCTTAATATTTTTTTTTTAGGTGTGGGATTCAAATATTTTTCCTTACATGCAGCTTCCGTAAAAGAAGCGCAGACGCTTCCATCCTGTACATTATATGATATCATATTATTATATTGATATTAGATATAGGCGAAAAATTATCGCATCTTTAGATCGATTGCATCGAATCCGTAATACTGTTATGGGACAATATGAAAACGTCCGAGAATGTTACAAGTGTACAATTTTAAAAAGGTGTGAAAAGACGTTTGTGAATCCGAAAGAAAACTAAATAAATGTGCAGTTCAAGAGGACGCAGCCGCGAGTAGGATGGTAGTATTATAATAAATTACTGACGACGGCGCACCACCCGACGGTTGTGTCTTCAATTCCTAGTTAGAGGAATGATTTCTTTTCTTACTGCAGAAAGAAGAGTAGTGAAAGAACAGAGCGTGATTTTGTACGTTTATTGTGTTTGAAAAGCTATTTAATCAAAAGTATTTCTTCTCATGATTCAAGACAATAATGTCAGCCATTCGGACATTATCAACTTTTTTGTATTTGTTACTTTATTTGTAAAGCTTATTGTATTATCGATTATACTTTAAACTATATAATTTCCAACTTACTTCTGCAACGAGCCTATTGTCGGGTTCCACCAACGAATCATCAGAGCTGGAAGTATTCATGTCGTCATCAGAATCCTCTTTCAATTCAGACTGTAAAATTATAGAAATATACTATAAATAATATTAAATAACAATGTGAGTCTCTAGCTCACGGGTATGACCGGGCGATCACAAACACTACAGGTTCTGAATTCGATTCTCACATAAGGAAATTAAATATTCAAAAAAACAGCTTCACGCTGTATACCGCACACAGTAGGGTAGGTAGAGGGAACCTAGTGTTAAGACATTCCGTTCCCCACTTTTTGCCGAATTTTTGAAGGCATAGCGTGTTAAGTAGCGGAACTCAACGCCGAGCTTTGTCTCGACACCAGAGCGAAGAAATGGAAATACAAATAAATATATATTTAATATTTTCATTTCCTCAAGTTGGCATCTCGTAACGAAGCAAAATACGCCCTCCAGCTACGCTGCCATACAGCGTGAAGTTAAAAACTTGTATCATCACTATCCTCACCGACTGTGCTTCACCAGCTTCTCTGGCCAGCCTCAAAGCCTTCGCCACATCATTGCCAGCGCGACGCAGCGCCCAGAGCGCTGTCACACGAGAGACACCGAGGCGGTGAAGAAGGCGGGCGCGGACGCTGCTTACCATCCTGGAAGAAACGTGTCAAATAATATCATAAATTATCAAAAAAAATAAAGAGTGGAAGAGGTATGCAGGGGTTTGCGCGGTAGGGATACAGTGTGAAGTTAAGTTAAATTAAAATAAGCAAAACTAATTAAATTGGTTTTGACATTTTCCAAATGGTCACTCTGCACTAACAAAAGAGAAATGTTTTCGGAAGCTTATGAAAATTTTAAGATTACATGACTCATATCCCTTGCTTGCTGCCCAAGCGCGTAGCCGCCTTTAAGCAAGCTACGAGCGAGCTACACTAAATGGTTATATCCTTTCTCTATATCGTGAAAAATAATAAGTAAATTTTCACAAAGAGCATGGATAAGGATAATGGAGAGTGTATATTACTTTAGAAACAACAAACATTTTATAATATACAAATCAGACTACAACAAACTAGAAATTTATATTATACAAAAATATACAGAGTCCGAGAGAAACACATAGTAGAAGTGAAACTTAAACGAAAAAACTCTCCTTTTATTATTAATACGTATTTGTATGAAACCCAAGACGCATTGTAACCATCTAATTTAGCCATGACCCTCTCTACACCGCCGCCAGTCTTTCTGACTTTTCGTGATAGAAAATATTCTAATAATTCGCTTAAAAACTTTAATTTAACCGAGAGTACCTCTCTGCCCTCCGATTCGTCCTAGCATCATCCCGCTGTCTCCTCCTCTCCTCCAGCAGGTGATGGGCGGCGTCACAAGAGCCCTGCGCCGCGCGGAGCCCCGTCCGCGCCTGTCCCGCGCTCCAACCCAGCTCCACGAGGGTCGATACTGAGTTCTCATCCACCTGGAGTAATATAATATCTGTTTCTTGTGTCGTTTCACGCTGAGGATAACTATACTCACGTTGATAACTAGGGAGTGGGAAACTAATATTAAGATCCTTCCCCACTTTTAGAGCCATTGGAAATACGGCCACCATTCCACAATGGTGGATCTCAGCACTTTATCTGTTCTAGTAGAGCGAGGAGGATAACTTCGAGAATGAATCCTCGAGTTGGAATTGTATTCACGTAGCCGTTACGTTTAAAATGTATTTTTTTTTACTTCCCGCACGAATATGATTTATGTTATAATTGTAATATAGTTCCCAACATTATACATACAGTTTCTAATGATCCGTCATCATACGCATTGGGGATGCAATTAAATTAGTTAAGAGTGGCGTCGAGTTCCGCCACTCAATATGTAATATTTTGAAACTGCCGGAGTGACAAACGGAGTGTTTCTAAACGACGCGAATTCAACTAATGTTTATTTTACGATAAATAGGTCTAAATAAGTTAAAAGTAAGTAATTGAGGAAACACGATATTTCTGTAAATAATAATTTAGGCATGGTAAAAACTTGCATTTTTTTCTGTTGTAATTAATATTCAATTACTCAAAAGGTAACCAAATAGGATTTGGTTTATAAGGACTCTTTGCAACTAAGTACGGTAACATTTTATTTCGACTTCAAACAAGGAACAGGTTTTATATATTTTTTATGTTTTCCTAATCACAACAGACATTTTTTGTAGATTAGGAATACATTTAGCTCTTTGAAACTATTTAATCAACAGTAACTTACCCTTAAATAGTTAAGTTCTGTTTCCGCCCGTTCTAGCAGAGCGCGCGCCTCCACCCTCTTGTTCTGATGGTACGCTACGATACCTTGCAGCAAGTACAGACGCATGAATAACACTCGTTCGTTGGCTGAAATTATATTATTCTTTTTTTACCTAAACTAAAAAAGATTTAATCCGATTACGAATAATGCATCAACCCTGATCGTATCCTCAAGAACCTAGTGTGAGGACAAGTCGCTTTGTACTTTCAACATCGTTATAATTTTAAACACTTCTATCCACGAAATTTGACCTTACGTATGTGGAAGGTAAATTACTGTTCGCATGTAACTTATATAAAACTAAAACAAACTCACCATTACTCCCTTTCAACGCAATCAATCTCTGATGATCCTCCCCGTAGGAGGCAACGAATGCTCGTTCAGCTCTTGTCAGCCGAGCTGACGCATCATTAGCTGAGGAGAGGTTCTGGAGACACAGGTAACACCACCCAATGTCTAATTGGAGTATCGCACAGTTGTCAACGCTGGAGAGGATTGAAGACCTGCATTCACTAGAGACAAAGGAAATTTTCTTTTATAAAGTCAGATTGAGAAACACCTCGGTAACAGTATCAATGATGCCAGAGGAGTCATGTTCAAATAATGAGTAGGTATATATACATATGTCTTGTAATAATATATCCGTATCCATCTAATCAAATTACTAAATTTACAAAATCTGAACTAGATCCTAAGTCCAACAGCTATTACTAAATATATCAATGACCAACAATTAACACACTACAAAAACAGAACACAACTCAACCACAACCCTTTATATAATGTTTAACATCAACTAACCTTAACTGTCTATCAGCCTCTAGCAGGAGGACCAGGGCGAGGGCATAGTCTCTGCTGGCGGAGGCCGCGCGCCCTCGTTCGTGCAGAGCCAGACCTACCATTAGGGCTTTCCTTTCCGCTGGTGGCAGTTCCACCGCTTGTCCTGATTGGTCTTCTAGCTGTATGGACACATAATCGTTAAGGAAAAGTAAAGAATATATCAGGAAAATTTTATTCCCCCTATTGTAATATTGCACTATTGATAAGAAATTTTAATAAAAGTTTATATTTATTTTTATGTTTTCAGTTGTCTAATAGTGTAAAAAGGCGTCAGGTTCTGTTATCTCACACGCCGTTTCTAATATGGACGAATATTAATACACATACCAGACAAACATATACAAATTGTAAAAAACATGAGATGATATACGAGGTGTGTTCAAAAAGTAAGGTGACTTTGTATTTTTAAGAAAAAATATTTATTTATTTATCAATATTTATGTTGTCCCCTTCAAAGTAATCCCCCTCAGATACAATACACTTATGCCAACGGTTTTTCCAATCGTCAAAGCACTTCTCATAAGCACTTTTCGGTATAGCCTTGAGCTCTTCCAGCGATGCAGTCTTTATCTCTTCAATCGTTGCAAATCTCCGTCCTTTCATAGGTTTCGATATCATAACCATATAACCATGATTCGTCACCAGTTATGACCCTTTTGAGTAAATCTGGGTCGTCGTTGACGTCATTCAACAGTTCTTGAGCGATGCTCATGCGACGGTTCTTTTGGTCAAAATTTAGCAATTTCGGAACAAACTTCGCTGACACACGTCTCATGCCCAAAACGTTAGAAAAAATTTCATGGCACGAGCCAAGCGATATACCAACATCCTCAGCAACTTCTCTGATAGTGATTCGACGATTTTCCAGAACAATTTTCTTCACTGCTTGAAAGTTTTCATCAGTTGTTGACGTGCTTGGGCGTCCAGAGCGAGGCTCGTCATTGGCATCTTCCCGGCCATCTTGGAAGAGTTTGTACCACTTGTAAACATTTTTTTTACTCAGAACAGTTTCACTGTATGCCACTGTCAACATTTTAAGTGTTTCGGAGCACTTTATTTTATTTTTTACACAAAATTTGATGCAAATCCTTTGATCCATATTTTTCGATAGCAAGAAATCGCCGAGCACGCAAAACACTTATAACCTTTACGCCTCTCCCAACCAAACAAAAAATGCTATACACTTGAAACTTGGTACAGATGTTCGGGAAGAGTGTACCAACATAACAAAATAAAAAAATCGATAATCGAAAGTACGTTGCCCGCCAAATTTAAAAAGTCACCTTACTTTTTGAACACACCTCGTATATCAAATATATTGCATTTAATAAAGATTACGGAAAGTCCAGATTTTCCCCATTTTCCGGAATCTGGCAATTCTGAATATGAAACACAGATGTGGGTTGAATAAAAAAATAGTTAAATTTATTTAATATAATGTGTAAATGATATACTTTATACTCAAGTCAAACAAAAAAATGGAAAATAAATAATTATGATTAAGGCCAGTTGTGGTGCAGGGCCACAAGCATGTAACTGTAAACAAGACAGATTGTGTGTTCAATTTCCATCCAAGAAAATAATTGAATATTGCCAATGATCTATATATATATAAATTTAGTTATTTATTATTATTGTTTGTTTTCTATATACATATATTGTATTGTAAATTAGCTATAATTATATCCCATTTATTTTTGTTTTTGTTTCCATAACGAATGTATGAAGTGTTATGGAAGCGCGGGGCCCCCTGTTACAAGTACTAGTATTATACTAGTTACTTACTAGGTTGGTCTCATTACTTTCTATGTAGCTATATAATACGTGAAACTGAAATAAATATTTTTATTTTTTTTATCTCCTAGCTTTGGTAACGAAGTAATGCATGGTTTAGTTCCACCACTTCACACTCAACGCTCCAGAATTCGGTGGTAAGTGGGGAACAGAAAAAAATAATAAAATAATAAGTAATAAAATGTAATTGTAAAAAATGACTGTCAAATACTAGTTTGTATATATTTACTAGAAAAATAACATACTCTAATATATTCATCATCACCCAAGTCATCAACATGGTCAGTGAGCAGAGTTGTGTCATTTATTGTGGATTTCATCTCCATGTACATATTATCTTCTTTTTTCACAAGTTCAGGCAAAACTAATAAAAAAGAAAAATATTCTCTTATTTATATAGCTTCTATAGGCAGAGAGAAGTCAAGTGTTTAGACACTCCATACTCCACACTCTGCATTGTTATCAAGACATTAAGTGTTAAGTGGTGATACTCAAGGCTTTGCTTTGTATTGTTACCAGACTGAGAAAATAAAAATAATTGGATCTTCGAATGGGAATTGAATCCACCTGTCTGATTTACAGTCAGACACTTCACCATTGCACCACAATGATCTTAAATAACATTGCTATTTTTTATGAAATATTGTTTAATTTATAGGTTTTAATTAAAACCATACCTGCCATAACCAGTGCCATTATTTGAATTCCATTTTTGACACCTTGCTGCTCTAATGTTTTATTTCTATCTATGATCTTACCATTGTATATCAATTTAACACTGAAAAAGAATACAAATTATGAGTTACAAATAATTTGAATTTAGTGTAGGTAGAGGGAACATAGAGTTAGGACACTTTTCAAAACACAACATATACAACAGAACTCAATTTGGCACATTGTCTTATAGATTTTAATAAGAAAATAATTCATTTGCCCAATTGGGATTTAAAACAGTAGGAAATAAAAAATGTTTTAATTAACAAATTGTATTGACAAGAAATAAAATAAAATTAGAATACAAAGATTTTGGCAGCTGCAGCAGTGTCTGACTGTACATCAGACAGTTGTGGGTTTACTTCCAATTGGGAGAATTAATTATTCAACACAAAACAGAGTATTAAGACACTAAGTTCACTGTCGACCATTATATGCTGGAAATAGTAATTACAAATGGTAACATGTGACATTAAAAACTTTGTTTTATATTTTAATGGTACAATATTGTTATATAGGCTGTATCAACAAAGCAAAACAAACCAAATAAATATACCTATTAGAAGTAGCATTAAGAAGTTCAGATATTGATGTAACTAATTCTTCACCAGTAATCTTCAATGGTTTTACCACTTTTAGTACTTTTGGTTTTTCTCCAGAGATTGTAGCCCTTACTCTTAAAGTTGCACATCCTGTCTCCTTAAATTCTTCATTGGCTTTTGACCGCTCGATTGAATGAACTTGAAGCTCATGTAAACCTTGTAGAACTAAATTTTCATCTAAATTAAGAGCAAAAGCATATTTGGCTGACAATTCCTGTAAATGTTTTATAAATATAAAATGTAAATAATATATAAAAAATAATATATATCATTATATAGTCAATTTGACACAAAAACAATATAAAGTAACGGTTAAAGGATTATAACAAAGCTAGTAAGAAACATTACACATTGCAACAGAAGAAGTAAAGACCAAAGTTAAATGTATAAACTATTTTAAAATACAAAACCATTACATAGATTTTCAATTTATATAATGCTGATCGGACAATTATTTGTATACAAGTAAATAAACAAACCTTCAAGCTGTCCGATATATCACTATTTTCCGACAAATAAGGAACCTCCCATAACTTTATTTTCTCCTCATTTAATTTTGCACGAAGTTTTATCAAAAGATCCTCGTGCTCGAGGGTCTCCATTTCAAAGAAAAGACTTAATTTTAATAAAGAATGATGAAGTATTGGCAATGAAAATTGTGCTTATCAATGACATTGACGCTGACCACAGAACACATTTACTGACGCTGACGTTAGGAAGTTTGTTTGTTTTTTTTAAGTTGCCAGGAAATTGTATTTTTCCCCAAAAATACAAAATGAATCTATTGGATTTTTTTCTTTTATTATTTTCAAGTATGATGCAATCATCTTTATACATATAAAAATGTTTCATTAAATTACATTAATTATTTTTTATCGTTTTCATAAAATTATAATCTTTCATTTCACACACCGTAAAATGTTAATTTAGCAATAAATTAAAAAAGTAATTAAAACATCGATGTAAATTTAATTTTAGAATAAATAGCAATATTGAATCATGAAGAGTGCTTTGTGCATTATAAGTAAGATCTATTAATTTATTTTTTAGAGCATTTATACGAGAACTATCCTAATGATCGTTAGGTTAATTCTTACTGAGGATATAATTATATATATGACGAATATATTTACTTAATTGCTCTAATAAGATATAGAGTTTCTCAAAAAAGATTTACATTTTCCAGGAAAATTTATACTATTTAAATATCACAAATATTTTACCGATTTTACCATAAGTACACGCCGGCATGGTACAGCGGCGCTGCATGACTGTAAACACAAATGTGTTGTGGGTTCGATTCACTAGGGTTCATGATTTATTTAAATTTTTCCGCCCTGGTGATAAGAAAAAGCGTTGCGTTCGTTTCAGCCCTCTATGAGTCCTAATACCTACCTAATAAGGTACTACACTAGATTGTCTCCGTCTGCCCTGCTCTACACAGATACAGCTTGAAGCTATAAAATATATATATTAAATAGTTGATAGTAACAGTACTTTCAGCTGTACTTTTAATCGTACAAAACTGCAATTCATACATCCTACTTACTGCTAACATGGAGGACGTTCAGTCGCTGGCAAAGCAACTGCTCACGTCACCTGTAGCGGAACAAGTTGGCAAGATCTGGAGACGAGCTACATCTCAGTTCCAGAGAGAGATCAACAGGGATATGCGGCGACGCGGGGAGGAAAGTGAAGAAGGTAAGTAAAATGAAATCGACTGAGTTAACCGATTTCGATTATCTTTTTTTAAATGAAAGCTGGTGCTTTTCGTGTCTAAGCACCAGTCATTCCTATTTTAATTTAATGCAGTTCTGACAATGTTAGCCACAAAAAAATGGCATATGCCTAAAATTTGCTTTAAATATGTGCGCGACAAATGGACAAATAAATCAACCTGGAATGATGGATACGATATTAACGTATAAAATTAGTAAAAAATATATTGGTAAAAGAAAACGAAGAAATTTCTGACTGTATAACACGATAATTGTGGATTCAATTGCCTCTTGAGAAAATAAATTAAATTTTCATTTCCTCGCTCTAGTAATAGGATATAACACGCTGTTGAGTTACGCCGCTCAGGACGCAATCTCTTAGAAATTAAAATATAAAATAATTTTCACTTCACAAGTGCGTGACAGGCCACAATGACATTTTTTTAAATGGTGCTAAATATCTACAATTTTAAAGCGTAATTTGTCAAGAAATATGATTTATTTGGCTTCATTAATCTTGTAAAGTTCCAGATAACCTTTGTTAAGGTTTCTATTAATTAATGCGACTTCTTCAACGGAAGTTTTTATATGAAAAATTATAATTTTGACAATGGAATACGAATTTTAAAAAGGCAAAAAAAAAGTATTTAACGTAAATTATTTTCTAGGGCCGGCCGCGTCGTCAGTGTCTTTAACTCCGGTAACAAGATAAAGCGCAGCATACAGTTCCACCAATCAACACATAATGTCTCGGAGATTAGACAGATTTTGTGTAACGGAGTGTCTTAACTCTAGATTCCCTCTGCATACTGTGTTATATGCCGGATACAGCGAGCTATTTATTAATATAACATTTGTAGGTGAAAAAGAGACGTGTAACTTTTAGTTTTGAATTCAAGCAATATAGGTAAAAACGGAGAAATGGATTTTAGGTCCGCCACAACAGTCTGCGACACAATCTCTATTTAAAAAAACATAAACAGTAGAGAACGACCTTCCCCTGCATTTTAGACTATTAATCGAATATGTAAACGTCCATTGTATTACAATGTATCTTAACACTACCCAATACTTAGTGTAATCCCTAAGTAATATCTTTAACGAACCAATTTCTATGCTAATGTGTCTGTGCAAGGGGACTAACGGTAATGATTTGCTAAACCTATTATTCTCTTAACCGTATCATTATCTGGAGACTTATACAGCGGCACAATATTCGATTGTAAACGTTGGTGGGTTCAATTCATGTTTAGGGGATTTCATTACCTCGCTCTGTTATGCACGGGATACAGGTGACGCCAAAAAATAATTGTACAATACACAGAAGAAGAAACTCTTCCTATTTAGTATTAAAATATTTCATTTCATTTTGTTTTAACCTTTTAGATTCACATCAAACTGTCGAAGGAGATGATTTGAAGCGCACTCGCAGGATTGTCCGAGATCTGATCGCCATCACTAAGAACAGCGGCTACTTGGAACCCATCAAGCGTGCATTTGAAGTGTTCAATCCTGCACCTTAATGTGTCTCACATATTAACAATAATAAACAATAAAATATTATGATTATTTACATAAAGAGAGTCTGACTGTAAGCGCCATGGTGGTGGGTTCCCACGATTCCCATTGTAGGATTTAATTATTTGCATTTTTTTGTTGTGATAAAAAGACAAAGAGTGGCGTTGAGTTTCGTATTTGTATATTTCCCAAGTTTCGCCACTTAACAAGTAATGAATCAGAATTAGGCAGAAAGTAGGTACCTGTAGCAAAGAATATATTATGTTAATAAATATAAATCAGATAAGAAGAACCACTTCCTTGCAAAATTATGATGTCGATAATCTGAGAGTTGAAAATAAAAGTCAAAGCTCAAGTATCCAAAAAACACTTTGTGAAGCTTTTAATTACAAAATTGAAAATGTATTCCGAACTTGTGAGGGAAGTTTTACTTTGTCCGTTGCCTTTGGACGTAGGTGAGCGCCATCTTTACTCGCCTTTTTATATCGTTAATATTATTATTTTATGTTCCCGCTGTATCCTACACTAGGTCCAAGACCCAAGGGGTACCCTGTCCATGCGGGGTACAGCATGAAGCTAAATGAAAAATCTATCTAACTCAGACAAGTTTGTAGTTTTTAAGCTAGAATCTCTGGTTTTCCTTCAAAGTGTATAAATCTTTCCTGCATTTTTATTAAGATTTAAGAATCCCCTGAATGGGGATCGGATCGACAATGGTCGTGTGTACTGTGTCGTATGCTGCCCACAGCGTGACTATGACGTCTACGTAATTAAATTATATTTACATATATTTGTGTATAGATTATTACACTTTCAAGTAACTTCATATAGAGATTTAGATATGAAACTTTGAAATAGTTCAATGTATAGTTTCAAATTTGATTAAGCTTACATGTTATAACATGTTCGAGCTTTTAGAACTATTCGAAAAGGCAACATAACTTTTGTTTGTTTGTTTGTTACGTCTATATAAAGAAACAATTATAGGCAATGGTACGTATTTAAATTAATATTTTCTATTAGTTTATAATTAAATATTGGTCGTGGCGTGACAGTTGTGAGTTCAACCCACGTATTGGTATACAAAGTGTACTAATCTAAATCATTAATCACTAATCCAACAGGTACATTCCTCTAAGTATAAGATTAAGTTACAAATTTCTTCTACATGTGCTAATATAAGTTTATTGGCTCAAGATTTCCCCACATGATCGATGAGGCTCATTACTAAACACCGGTCGTGTCGACCGCTCTTAATATTATGAAGAAAAAGCTTTTATATTATCAGCTTTACGTAAGTATGTAAAAGTTTCACGTTTCTTTTTTTTACAGCTTCACGCTGTATCCCGCAGGTGGGCAAAGTTCTCATTATCTGTCATGCTACATGCAGGATCAGGATGAAGCTATAAAAGAAATACATATATAGGGACAATATACAAAAATATTACACCAGTTGTATGAATTTTAAAACTTCAACATTTTCTAAATATTTGGTTGCCTAAGGAAGCGGGAGACGTGTTTATAACGGTATACTAAAAATTGTTAAAGACATTTCCTTGGATTGATTTATTTAAGTTACATATGAATATCGTTTAAGGGCAATAATCATAGCAGTAGGTTTCCAACTCCTAGTTTGCCTCTGCTGACCCTGCTTTGTGCGAGATGACTTTTAAAGCAGCCCAAATATGCGGATACAAGATTATGAATTAAATTTGGAGCGACGTAAATACCACTCTGGAAATTCACAAACTACGCAGAAATTGTTTACATTTTTTTGAACCTCAGAAATCTTGCGAAATTGCGAAGCTTTTGACTTTATTCGTTTCTCTGACAGGAACAATTTATTAAGTTAACTCCGTTGTGGGACAACGGCGAGTGTTTGTAATTTGTTTAACTTAACTATCAGTCGGCAGTTCAAATCGTAGTTCTAATATTTTTAAGCTTTAATTTTTATTCGACAAGGTGGATAGGTATAACCTTTTCCGTTTTCCGCTTGTATACCGGGCTCGATTCAGAGGCGCAAATCAACGTCGCACTTCATGTGTTCCTTAGTAACTACTCAATAAACCAACCCTACAATGCGTCATGATATATATATATTTTAATAGCCGTCGTGTTGGCACAGCGACACAGTGGTCACACTGTGAACATAACAGTTGTTCGGAAAGTGTAAGCAAACGTTTACACTCTTAGACGAGGGATACAGCGTGAAGCTGAACAAATGCCTGACTTAAATGTGAAGCCTAAAATATATTTTAAGAAAATAACTCTTTCAAATGAAGTAGCGTTTATTTCTTATTACACTCCATAAAACCTTATTTTATGATTGTGCCAATAATTTGTCGAGGCGAAGGAAAATCATAAAAGAAATACACGCGAATGAGAAAGTCAAGAGGGCATTTTCTGAGTTCTTGTTAAATATAATCAGAAAATTGTGCAAAAAAAAATACTTATTATACAGCAATTTTATGTAACACTAGTAGTCGTCGGCCACTTTGTTTGTGTGGACTTGATAAAAATTGGAAATAGAAAATCCCATTGTTTTCTCTTTATCTCTCTCTCTACACTGTCTAACCTCCTCACATGCCAAATTTCCACTTCCAAAGCCCAGATGTTTTGTCTCTACGTTCTGACATTCAGTAATGGAAGAGTTCTAACAAGTCGAAAGACTTGGAAAGAAAGTAACAAGAGAAATTTCATTCATATAATATCACAACACAAAGACGGTTTTTATTCGAAGAAAGTTCATCAATAATTTACTTACTTCATAAAAATCTTAGAAAACGTTTCTCGATCTTAACCTCAAGCGCGGACCCGCGGGAGTCGCTACAACTTATACAACAGTCAAATTAAACCGAATTTACGTTGCGATAAATTGACTTAATTACTACACCGGCGTAGTCCTTTAATAGAGTAGAGGTTAAAAAATATAATATCGAAATTATTATTTAACATAAAAATTATGATGTAATTCTTGTTCTTCTTTAGCTACCAAGTCTAATAAAAAAGATACATTATAAGATTTTTACGCAGTACGATAGCTTGGTTTGACCGGTACTTGTAATGTAAATATGATAATTCTATAGAACCTTTGGGATGCTTTTACATATGTAATTTGAAATATTAAAGCTTCTAAAGGTATTTGAAATGCACATACAGCCTTCAAATTTCCCTCAGAGGAGTATTTATACGTAAAATTAAGATATTTCTCACTCTGGTCATACAGTGTGAGTTTCTGCAATTTTACATGTATTCGTTCCAATCGCAGCTCGGAAGATATCTTCTAGGCACTCGAGCAAGGTCGCCCGTCTTTGGTGGCTGATGTTTCTACTTTGATATTAAGAAATGTTTTCAGACTTAGGTGAGCCGGGAAGAACCGCGAGTGGCCCAGAATTAATATCTCGCGTCCTTAATAATGCGGGTTGTACATGGAGGATTAGGAAAGCTACCTCCAGTACAACATACATACTGAGGATCGATTAATGATTCAGTTGTAACCTAACCATCATTAAGGTAATATAGCTCTGATAACGTAACCACAAGGTACTATCGTTGTTAGGTTTTGGAGATTGGGTGACATGTAAGTCTTGGGCACACACATTACAAAAACTTGTATTTATTATAAATGTATAGATTTGTGTGATTTTTTTCATTGTGTATTTTATTTTCCATCTCTTTGAAACCGTCCAAGCACTCTTACTACCAAGCCATAGATTTTATCAGTTTACTTCGAAACTTTTATACGCTTATTACAACTTATTAAAGTTCTTAATATCAGTTAATAAAATACTTTTCATTGATCTAGTCCAAATTCTTGTAGCTCGTCGTGGGTGACAATAATGGTTAAATATTTTTTTAGTATTAATTCATTACTTAAATTTAATGAACAGTCTTTGCGTTATTAAAATATCGGAATGTGATAACATTTATTAAATTCAGCTTATATATATATTAGTTACAAGTTTCAGTTTAGTTCTACAATTATGACGTGTCGAGTGCGTAAAAGAAAGGATTTATTTAATTATTACCAAAGTTGTATATGATTTAGGCATCCATGTCCGGAACACTAGAAAAAAAAATGTTTACTTTATCATTTCAATATTTTAATAATATTTTTTTAGTACGTGGTATCAAGAACTAGTCTTCAACTCGCTCTTACTCAATATCTATCAAATGTAGACCAATGACAGTCAAAGCTTTACGCGTTTTCAAATCAAGCAGAGTAAACAGAGACAAGAAATTTCTCCACTCTCTATCTAAATTCGAGCGTGATGATAAGTTCGGTGTCTCAACGCCTCGCGATTTCTTGCCACAGCGGTGGGCGCAACCCTCAACGCGAGGGGTCATCCCTCTTATAAACAATGCCGTCAAAAATACTTTTGAGACTTACCTCTGCTTTACATCCCAGCCCTGTACACTAGAATAATGAATACCCTTTGTTAGTTGTTCATTGCATAGTTTTTAACTTCACGCTGTATCCCGCAAATAGCAGAGTAGGCAGAGGGAACCTAGGAAACCAGTGTTATGACACTCCGACCCCATAAAGACACTTCCAGTCGCAATTATTGTTTAGTGTCGCCACTCAATGTCGCATTTTGCCTTATTAACAGAGCATTAAATAAAATACTAAATGTTTCGTTTCCCCGAGTGGGCCTCGAACCCATAACCGTCGTGTTTACAGTCGCACGCTTGAGCTCCTGCGCTGTGACAGGCTGTTTGTTATTGTACTGCATATGTTGGTACATTCTGAACTCCGTCATTGTGTCGGGAGTACGTATACTAACAATATAAAATGTGAATACTGCTTTGTCAACGCATATTTGTAAACATACTAGGGAGCTGAATACGGCTTCGGTCGCTTTAATTTATTGATATATTATAGCCAAATTATACACAATACGTACATAAACTATAGCTCACGTGCACGTTCTATTAGGTATATATAAATTATATAACTGTAAAGTTTTAACAACAATTGAAAATTCACCAGACTTGAAGGGGTACATATAACAAACATTTTTAACTTACATTCGATGTACAACGATCTCCTATACACTGAAAAAAGAAAGAAAATAAATTATTTTGTTTAATATTTTTCTGTACAAATATTAAGATGGTAACTCGACACGCTGAGATAGCAGACCCGGGAGTAAAGTATTCAGACTTGTTTATATACTGTCGTATTGTCTCAGGAGCGTGAAAGTTATCGTTTATTGATGACACAATCACTTTGAGATCTGTGACATTTTTGGGACTACTTTAGCGTGTTAATATGATAGATAAATAAATGTATATTTCTTAAGGCCTGTCATATCGCGGGGGCACAAGCGACTCGAGGAAATGAAATATTTAATCATTTCATTCTTCGCTCTGGTAACGATTAAATTGTAATATTATGGCAAAGTACCTAAGTGAACTAAGTAAAATAAAAAAAACTCACTTGTGAATTGCACATTAGGCCACTGCACTGAAATTGCAATAAAAAAAACATTAATCAAAATTAGAATAATTAAAGTTTAAAGAGATTTTTAATAGTTTATTACGAAGTGTTGGTTCCGGCTGAAGTCTTTAATAACTTAAAATTTACATATTATTTAGTTGTTCGAAAATGACGAACATAAAAACAAGGAATAAAAGAAACTAATATTAAATTGATTTCGAATGAAACTCTAACACTTTAAAATGTACAAAATCTCTTAAACCAACGTTTGTATTATTAGATTTATTTTTCGTACATAGTAAAGTAGACAGAGAGAACATGAGAACCTACTATTAAAAACACACTCCATTCCCATTGGGACACATTTACATCCCCAGTTTTAGCCGAATTCTGGAGTGCCAGAACTCATTGCCTCGTTACCAGAGCGAAGAAATAAAATTATTTTCTTTCCTTGACTGGGAATCGAACCCGAAGATATAATTAAATACTTAAATCTTCTAAATACATACCACCGACGTGCAATTGTCACCAAAACACTAAATGAACATAAAAAATGGCGTTAAATTAGATATTGCTATAGAAGTTGTCGCGAAGTACAATGTATGCCGATATATAGTGAAACAGTGTTTTATATCTTACCGCTGTGGAGCAGGAATCTTCCACACACTAATGGAAAATGACATTTAAATCAGCTACAATTAAATATAATCTTTTATAGATTCTTTGAGGTCGTCGTGACCTGAGGGCGGACATAGGGGCTCGTCATGGCTGTCAACGAAATGGTTGTGGACTCAATTCCTCTTCGGAGTGAAATGTTTTATGTTTTTAACATTTTATTATTTCATTTTATATTTATTTCAACTATCTTACTATTTACGGGATACAGCGTGCAGTTAAAAGAAACCGCAGCATGCAACTGCAAAATGAACTGTAATTCGTTAGATAACAGTGTGTGTGTATGCGTGAGTGTGTGTACTTGCGTATCTGCGTGTGTGCAGATTTTAGTGTGAATCGAACCCATAACCCACTGCGTTACGACGAGGTCTGCGTACTATGCAAATAATTACATTACATATTTAAACATAATTTTTTAAGTTACTTACACTAGCCAAACACCCAAGTTTGCCAGTTATCTGTAAATTGTAAAATATTCAATTAAATTGAACACTTCATTTTAGCTTCGCGCTGTATGTATGTATGTATTCCGCATATAGCAAGAACTAAGTGTAAAGACATTCTGTTAGATTCCACCAATCAACCGTAATCCAGAATTAGGGCGAAAGTGGAGAAAGAAAGAATCCAGTTTTTTAAGCGATGTAATCAGAGATCAGATCAGAACTCTATTACTACTACTCTACTATTGAATGCAGAGAGGCTGATGCCCCCCTAAGAATTATTATAAGTAAATTAAGTACTTACGTATAAATTATTCTAGCCCAGCTTGAAATAGTCCCGGCGAGGTTTACCAAACAATTTTTTGTTTTGTTAACTTTTATTTTACGAAAACATGTTTTAAAACTAACATATTTTCGTAAAATAAAAAATTGAATTTGAATGAATGCTTACCCCCGAAGTGCAGTTGTTTCCAGAGCACTAAAAGTTTCATAATGTAGTTAATAAGTTTTTAATGTTTTTCTCATAGCTTTACGCTTTATTCCGGATATGGTAGAGTAGACAGAGGGAAAGAAGGAAAGATTAAGTGTTAAGACTCTTCGCTCGCCATACACCCTTTCCAAATATTGCGTTTTAAGTGGCGTAAATAGGTTACGCCACTGTATTATGTTTTCTTCGAGTGGAGATCGATCTCACTGAAAACTGAGCTTACAGAAAACTGTCACGGTTACAGACAGACGTTTTCAATATACATATATAAGAATATAGCTTCACGCTTTATCCCGTACATAGTAGAGTAGGCAGAGGAAACATGTGAACCTACTGTTATGATACTGCGTTTTCCGCCAAATTATTGAGGCAATGCATGGTGAGTGGACGATCTCAACTCTCTCCTTTGCCTCGTTAACAGTGCGCGGAAATAGAAATATGTAATATTTTACTCCTCCAAGTAGGAGTCGAAACCAAAAGCTCATGCCCCCGTGCTACGACGGCCATATACTTGTACCTAAGCCATCTCTCAAAGGTGAAGAAATTCCGTTTTCCGTCCGTCGTCTTTTTATCTTTACGCTGTCTCCCGGCATATAGCAGGGCACGCAGAGGGAATCTAGGAACGTACTGTTAAGACTCCATTTCCATCCGTTTTCCATTTTTCGTCGAAT
Organism: Heliconius numata; assembly: GCA_016802625.1. Lineage (NCBI taxonomy): Eukaryota > Metazoa > Arthropoda > Insecta > Lepidoptera > Nymphalidae > Heliconius > Heliconius numata. Next base: position 247,094 of record JAEBDU010013289.1, on the reverse strand, counting down.
TCTTGAAGCAATGCGTGTTGAATGGCGGAACTCAACGCCGCGCTTGGCCTTGTTACAAAAGTGAGGAATTCAAAATATTAAATACTCCAAATGAGAATCGAACCCACAGCCGTTGCGTGTGTGGCACGATGGTCTCTAATATAAACTATGCCTATATCTCGTACAAAGTTCTTTCGTTAGTGTGAGACAACGCACCGCCGAAACACCGGTTAGATAGCTTATAAATATGTAGGTACTTACTCTGGCATCACAGCCACATCTTGCGTACTGAAAAAAAAATATTTTAAGCAATTACTTAATTTGCCGCATATACTCGTTGTAGGGTAGGAAGGGGGAAGCCTAATGTTAATACACTGCGCTCCCTACTTTCCGCTGAATTCTGCAGGCAAAGCGCGGCGTTGAACACCCCCATTCTCACTCACACATGTCTTGAAGATTTTGCCAGAAAGTAAGAAGGGTTGTGCCTTAATAGTAGGTCCCCTAGAACTAGATCTACAGACACCATGTCGTAAGTTAACCATCTCCTAACTGCGCCTTTACGATGTCAATTTAATTTAGTTAGGTTTCAAAAGTAAGTTTTGGAGACAAAATGGCGATGATTGTAGTTTCAAATGAGTTTTAAATTGAAGTTTAATGACTCAACGACTAATCTTTAAAAGGCCAGTCCAAATTTAAATCCTTTTGATCCACAAAGACAAAGACATAAAAGTTTTACTTTAAAACAGAATTCAAATGACTGAAAAATTTATTTATTAAGATGAATTAAGCATGGAGACATGAGATTTACCTACACTTTTATAATTTTTTTACATTTTATGATTTATCCGGCATAGAAGGCCTAGTGCCAACAAACTTACACCTCTGTTTTCCAATAGGGCTAAGGCGCACAGCCGTAGGCGTATTGTTTTATATTATATATAGAATTGTTTTAAAATAAAAAAAAAATATATTTTATGAAACTTTTTTTTAAATACGATAGGCAACCGACACCCTCACTTAAAATTTTCGATTGTAATTTTTTATTTGAGCTATTAAAAAGTACAATAGTCTTTCAGATTAAAGGAGCTTCTGATCTGGACTAATAAACAGTTATTTTGTTCAGGTAATATACCAGCGAGCACGAATGTAGCTAAGAAACCTTATAAAGAAAGTTTCTCAAAAAGTTATTATTGACTTAGACGTGGTTAAGAAGTCTAATGGACGGGTCGGGGAGGTCATTGGATCACGAAAGGGGTTAGTTAGGGAGGGTGGCTGTCAACAAATGCAGTCAACAAATGTTTGAGAATAAACGATTGAAGTACCTTTTCATAGTAAATTTCGTAGGTAAACGCTGTATCCCGCAAATAGCATATTTTTATTTCCCCTCTTTCCCGTCCAAATTTCGAGGCATATTGTGCTAAGAGTTGAATTCAACGCTGCGTTTTGAGCTGAAAATAATTCAGTCCGAAGAGTAGCGTCGCAATTTTTGTACGTGTACAACTTCATTATAATATATGAAATAAAAATAATATATTACCTTCAAGTAAATGATAACTATAAGTACGTGCCACAGTGATCTCATCGTGTACGAATGTAATTATGTCGTGATACGGTACCTCGTGTATCTCGTCACGGTCGTATAAGTGACCGTTGCTTATAAACGTAGAATGATATGAAGATAACGACACAATAATATGGTAAGTATAAACTAAGTCAAAGAGACATGGTCTGATGATGGAGTCAGGACCTGAATAGTGGAATTCTTCAAAGACAAACTAGTCCAGTAGTATAATTAATATCATCTAGCATTTTAAATTTTGTTTTACGCATAGAATTTTGTTTTTAAAGATGTTTAAAAATGTACAATCTAAATATCCTTACTGAACAAATGTATTGTTATATAAAAGGTTTAGTGCTCGTATGTAGACGGACGTCGGTTCTTTATGCTCCCTTGTCGTGAGTTGGGACTGTGAAATAGCAAAGCGGAACTAAAGTAATCTCGTCAGCTGAGTGCTTCTACAGCGGAGTGGAACTCATGTGTCGATATTGATATCAATCTTAATGAATATCTTTTGTAAACATTTTGGGAGAGTAGAATATTGTTTTTGTATTTGTATGAAGTATGAAGTAGTTTATATATGTATTTTTGCTGCTTTTTGCTGAATATGGCTATTGGTTAGAAACTTTTATTATTGTGACAGATACTTCCAAATCTTTTAGAGATCCAGAGGTAACAGCGATAACAAAGTTAATTCCACTAACACGAAGTTAGCCGTCTCGTCGCAATCGTGATTCTGACATTGGACAAACTTTTCAACGCAGGAGTTGAAAACTTTTTAATATAAAAGTTTCAATAATAAAAATTATGATGGTAACAAAAGAAGGAGTTCGTTAAATATCCATATTATACATTTTTTTATGGTGTAGTTTTTGGTAAAATTACCATGGAAATGATGAAAACCGGAACTCTACGTTTCGCGCCACGTAAACGAGATTGTGGCGGCCAACTACATATAAAAAAGTACAAACTTTGTTTGTTTGTTCATTAGTAAAATTGTAAATTTTTTACTGTATTGCTCCTAAGGGAATGTTTGAAAGTCGCTGGATTTAATTTAACTTTTACTGGTATTGATTTTTGTCGATCGTTGTTTTCTGTAAAGTGACTGCTACATTAATAAGTTTGTAACAGTACGACAATGTGCTCTTTGTGTACCTTTTGTGAAGGAATTTTGCAACCGTAGCGGCGCAGCGGTACAGTTGTGGGTTCTATCTTCACTCGCGTGAATTAACCATTTTTATTTCCTTGCTCTGATACGAGACAAAACGCAGCGTTTAATTCCGTTACTTAAGTATTTCAAATATACCTATTGAATACAGTGTAAAAGATACAGAGTAAAAATAAAAGAATTTCGCATTTGTTTTCGTTCATCTATAAGTCGTACTGTGTTTACTATTGTTCTTTTAGAAATGTTGCAGGCTGAGTATGTAAACATATCTCTTCGTATCGGATTCGAAATTAAAGTAAATATCTTTTACCCATCGCCCTAGGCTAGATTTTCTTTTTTAATTCTACAAATTATATAAAACGCGACGGTCGTGGGTTCGACCCCACTGTATAGATTAGAGACCATGACTAATCTAAAACTCACGCCAAAACTAAATCCCGTTGATAGCTCTGAAGCGTCTCACCTGAAACCCATTACAGTCGCTGCGATAAAGGATATCGTTGCGCGATGATGAAGGCCACCCGTCACTGCGCGGCCGAGCGTGAGATTATTCTGATAATTGCTATAATTTCATTACACCTACATGTACATTTGTATTTTCATTTAGAGGAACAGAAAATAATGCTTCAAAACTCACTCAACTACCCACTTGACTTACTCTCTCTGTTACTCATTCTGCATACACTCGCAATGTCTACAGAAATCGGCAGATTAAAACGAAAGTACGTCAATAGGAACGGAGTGTTATAACATTAGGTTAGGTTCCTAGTTTCCCTCTGCTCTGCTATATGCAGAATAGAGGGTAGTGTTACACTAAAATATTTGAAAAAAAAAAACAGCTTCACATTTTTTCTCTTAGCAGGATAGAAAGAGAGAGAATCTATGGTTAAGACACTCCACTTCGTTACAAATTCGAAACTTTGTGTTTTGAGTTAATTAAATAATTCATTCCCCCGGTTGGGTATCGAACCTACTTCGTACTTCGTCTTTATTTGCTAATAACTTAAAATAGAGTAACAAGGCCAGCGAACAGTATGCGGTAATAAATCCTGATCACGCTCAACGTGAAATGAATAGACCGGAGTGAGGTATCTTAGGGATTACGTGTTGGTTCAAGTCGTACCGGACCGGCCTGGTTATTGCTTAGATGGACTTTGGAAATTGTTATACCCTAGCTTACACTAACACTTAGGCTGGTGGAAGTTAAAATTATTTATACGTAATAGTTATTACTTATACGTACGTACCAGTATAAATGAAAATTTGCCTGTACGTTGAATGGAAATAACTTTTTCTACGGTAACTGACCTACAGTGCGGTGAGTAAAAATAATCAACTCAGTTAACGCTCCTCGATAAATGACTATCCTTCATATGAATATTTTCTCTTTTCGAACCAGTAGTTCCTGAGTTTAGAGCGTTAAACTTAATAGACCCTTCAATTTATTACTTTTTTTTCACGCTGTACCCCGCACATAGTAGGGGACGCAGATAGAACCTGGTAACCTAGTGTTAAGACACCCCAGTCCCATTTTGCTGTCTACTAGCCAATTGCGTAGTGAGTGGCGGAACACAACGCCGAATTGATTAGTTAGATTAGTTTATAAACAAAGAATTTGTAGGCTACACATCACAACAGATCCAGATTAATTAAGACACGAGTATTCACGCTATCCCTCATCCTCCACTATGGCCTCGGACACAATGTAGGCACCCCCCCCCCCCCACCCCCCCACTGCCACAATAAGACCGAGAGAGGCATTTCAATGAACACATACAAGCATCTACGCAAGTGCGCATGTATTACATATATTATATACTGGAAATAAAGGATAAGGAACAATTCGACGGCTGTATGTAGATAAATTTTTGTTCAAAGATTTAAAGATTTAAAGATTTTTAGATATAGAAGATTTAAAGATTTAAACGGTTTAAAGATTTTTTTTAAGACTTAGGTATTGAAAAAAGTTATTTGTAAAATTTTATTTAAACGTTTAGAAAGGCAACAGTCAGAGTTATTTACATATGTACTTCTTATTAAAAATAATAAAGACATGTTCGCTTTTCCACTATCCACTTGCTTTATAAACAAACATCCTTTGCCGAATCTTGAGTAATAAGATCGTAAAACTTAAAATAGTTGTTGTGTTTCGTATATTCAACACATAAATATTTCCCACGTGTATTTGAACTCACAACCATGTCCACCAGACTTGATCTCTAGTTCTCACATATACATATATGTAAGTGTAAAACTATTCATTAACATGTAAATTCTATCAAGTAATAGTTAGTAATAGTCTTGTTTAATATATAAGTGACATATTGCAAATTGACGAGACATGTTCCGAGAACTCGAGTGAAGACGACGACGATACAAATCAATCCCGTAACTTTAGCTCGCTGAGTGCGAGTATATCGAGTTGAAATTGCTGCGTCATTTATTCGCAGCAGGAATATTTCAATGAAATTGATACGAAATATTCGCGCTGTGTTGTGTATAAAACAGGATAGTCAGGAGTCACCCCAACCCCCCATATGCCATTTCAGTCAATTTTGTACATATTACACCAACACGCAAACTTAGAAAGTTTCAGAACTAAACGCCGCTATCAGAGCAAAAAAAATAAAATCATAAATAATATTGTATTAAAAATGTTAATAAATATTATTAAGAATAAAACGTTATGAACAACATGGACGAGGCTAAAGAGGTCCGCAGAGACCGTAGCGTTTAACGCTTCCTTTTTTTTTCTGCCTGCCCCGCTGCCCTCCGTTCATTGTACCTACAGTCAGATTTACATTGGGCACCAAGAATATGGGAATCGAAACCACAACCTGTCCACAATTGGCCACTTCCGTTATTTCACTATAGACTTAAAACAATACAACTTAAACTATATGTAGGCAGGTAGCTACCTAACTTTTTTAAAAAAATGAAAAAAATAAATAAATGTAAAATTGAATTGGTTCTGGAACAATCATTCATCTCTTTGTCCAACCGGAATAAAAAAACTCTCACGATGTAATCCGCGGGTCGTGTTTGATTGAGAGTTTAGACGAAGTTTTTTCAGTTATCTTTGTTATTATTTTTTTTAATTTATTTATGTACCACACAAGAAAGAAAGTACAGAAAACATATACCAACAGAAACGAGCATAAACGTGCAATGTCTCATAAGCAGGAGCTACACGCCGCGCATTAAGTGTTATATTCGTTATACAATATGCATGTAACAAATATACCTTCAGAAAGTATTTCCTAGAAAAGAACTGAAAGAAAAATTTAACTCGCAATATACTTAGTTCGAAACTCTGAGACGTGGTCATACTTCTTTAATCCAAAGATGAACCGAATTGCAAGATTTTGTAGCCGCTCAAGCTTATTAAGTTGCTCTTCTTTTAAGTCAAGGTAACATGAGTCAGCGTAATCAAGAATTGGTATAAGGAGAGACTGTGCTAGCGCAATTTTCGTTGGTATAGGTAGAAAATTACGCAACCTTAAAAGATAACCAATCGAAGCAAACATCTTCCTACTCACCTCACTAATCTGTGGATCCCAAGACAAATTTTGGTCAATAATAATGCCAAGATTTTTAACAGTCTTACTGTACGGTATTGTTTGTCCACTCAGTAGTATAGGAGGTAAAGAGGACGTGTTAAATCTAGACATAAGCTTTGGACTACCGACGATTATTACTTGAGTCTTAATTGGATTTAACTGCAGTCCAAAAGACTTACTCCAGTTGGATATAGTCAGTAAATTATTATTTAAGAAATTTATCGCCGCAGGTAGTTCAGACACTTTGGAGTGGCAATAAATTTGTAGATCATCTGCATATAGGTGGTAGAGAGAAGAGATATGTTGGGAAATATTATTAATAAAAAGTGAAAATAAAAGAGGAGACAACACGCCACCCTGCGGAACGCCAGCATTGACTGAAGACCAGTCCGAGTACGAATCATTTATTCGAATACGTTGACGGCGTCCATGCAGGTAATTGTGAAACCAGTCAATTACGTTAGGAGATATGTTAACAGAAGCTAAGGTGGCAAGCATAAAGTCAAAATCTACAGTGCCAAAAGCATTGCTAAAATCTAGCAACACTAACACCGTGACCTGTTGTGTATCCATAGCAGTGCGGATGTCGTCAGTTATTTTTATAAGTGCTGTAGTCGTACTATGACCAGGACGAAAACCGGATTGCAAAGAATTGAGAAGGTTATGCTTTGAAAGGAAATATGTGAGTTGACTTTGCACCAGGCGTTCGAGGACTTTGGATAGGAAAGGAAGAATTGAAATTGGACGGAAATCACTATTGCAAGTGGGATTGTTCTTTTTGGGTAGAGGAAGAATTTGAGCTTCTTTCCATGCTGAAGGAAATTCGCAGGACTCAATGGAGAAATTAAGCATGGAAGTCAGGATAGGGCAAATGATATCAAGAATAGGGATGATCATATTACGACTCACAGAGTCTGCCCCAACGGCGTCAGAGCTGATAGCCACAATATTCTTCTTAACATCACTTTCCGTAAATTGGCTAAAGAAGAAGTTAGGAGCGTTAGAAGAGGTAAAAGCAGTGACATGTTTGAGTGTTTTTTGCTTGTCAGTATCATTAATGTTACTTGAAGAAGAGAAATGTTTATTGACACCTAATGTCTAGAAAGAGACCGGAGCGTCAAACACTGGTATCAATGTTAGTGGATTATTCATAAAAACATTAATTTAACTTATTCCACTTGTTGTGGGTTCGATTCCATTAATTGTATAAATGTATTCCATGCGCCCCGACTCACTCATAGTTGTCATGTTAGGTAAATAACCGCGCGTTCAGGGCGCATGTACCTGCATGTATGTGGTGCAGTACTGCGGCCGTATGCGACCTAACTCGTGGGCGAAGCTGTGTTCATTTCATTTAGTGTACGAGTAAGGAAGTATCAGACTGTTTGTATTTTATTACGTTAAAATATTGACATATTTTGCTTTATAGATAAAGAAGATTGACGATAAGTAACCTGTTATTACTTTCCAGCTTATTTTTATAACTTCCGTCCTAAGCAGACTTATATTATCTTAATTTTTTTTATTCAAGCCAGTTGAGCACAATTCATTTCGCCAATGTCACGTTGTATGGAAAACACACGAAGGAAATTGACCGGTAATAAAAACAAGCCAAAGAAACAATGTCAATTGTGTGGTAGACAGAGGGAGTTACTAAGACATTTCATTCCTTACTTTCCACCCAATGTTTACGATATTTTGTGGTGAGTGACGCAACTATGCCACGCTTTGTATCGTTTATATAAATTTCCTGAGTTTTTGAATTTGTTGGGTGTCAACTGGGATCAACTGTTCCACAACGGATTGATTAAGAAATATTTACAGTTACAACTATTTTTTTATATGAACTATGTAACACACGTATAAGGAACAGTCATACGATTACATATACAAATACTTCCACAAGTTATGATCTGGGTGATAATAATTGCAAAATTAACGAAATAATTAGCACAATTATTGTATAATCTGTCCTTAAGCTGCGATAAATATATTTCATGTTTTCGTGATGCATTTCTAAAGAACCCTTAAATCTAGATTTGGGTCGCAAGTCTCACGCACTGCTTTGAGCTCCTTGTCTTGGAACGCGGCTATAAACACAATGCTTAGTAATTTCATCTTACAGAAATACAGTTTAAAAAACGCCAGTAAAGAACGGCACGGGCGCGCCGCACGTCTGTAACCTCCGAGTAAGTAGCGTAATGTGCCCTTAGCTGCATCACGTGGGCATTCATTAAAAGTTTGTACAAAGTTGCACTGCGGCGATATTTTACTGTTGCTTGTGTTAGTTGAATATAGTTAGTATTAGTTAAGTGTTAATTGTGAAATGAAACTGGTACAAGTAAGGCTCTGTTTGTCACATAAAATGGAATATTTCAGCCAAATGTATCCTCATGAAACTTGCCAGTTATATTTAGCTGACAAGACAATAAAATGCAACTGAATACTGGAAACTCCTTAAATTTCTCTCTTGTTAACCCCTCATACTTAAAACTCGTATATAAAATACTTCTTTAGAAAACGTATAAAAATTTAAACGCTGCGGGACTCGAACCCCCGCGTCCTGGAAACCGTCCAGACGCTCTGACTACTAAGCCATACATCAGTCATTGTAACAAGCGTATAAGAGCTAGCAATATACACGAGGGAGAGTTTCGTTGATAATATATCACGAAGCCATTACACTAAATAGAATATTTTTATAAAACGCTCAATATCCGCTTGTCATTAGTTCCAGTACTAAATAAGATTATTTCATGTTAAAATAGATATTTCAAAGGTTCGGAAGCTTAAGCAGAGTCTTTGATCTCATTGTGTCGTGACTTGGACCCTGTTGAATGACTACAATCATTACATTGTCTTACATTTAATTAATTTGAAATATTGCTTAATGAAGCTTTATGTTATTATATTGATGAATATAAATAAAAAGATTATTTTGTTACTAAATACTACACACTACTGGGCTATACTAGTAAAATATGTACGTTTCATAAATATGGCGCAGTTGGTTTGACTGTACAAGCGATAATTGTGGGTTCGATCCCTGTTCGTGATGGTCACTTAGTTGCGTCACGTATGCCTCAATACTGTTTCAATTTTGATTTTTTTACTTATATCTGCTACTTCATTTTAATTTTCAACACATTTTTGGAACACAGTCATTATTTGGGTAACAAAACTCACCGGCACACTTTGCTCTTAGAACATACCAAACAACATCTGACTCTAAAAACAGTGATTGTGGGTTGAATCCTTTCGCGGGGAAATTTTTTTTTTTTTAGCTTTACACTCTTCTGTCTCGAGTGTCTTGAACTTCTCAGAACTTCTCATTTCTAAGTGATGAGACATTGAACCTACAACTACCACGAGCAATAATTTACAACTGCACCATAGTAGTTAGTAAGCATACGATATTATAATAACATTTGGAAATGAACTTTGTAAATTTACATCAAAGCTGATGTATATTTGAGTTAATTTAAATTTATATTAAGTACAGATCCGTTAAATACTTATTTGTTTTTGATAATTACCAGAAGCCTTATACAAAGTTTAGCTTACCGCTTTTCGCTTAAACTGCGCCCTATCAGGGTGGGAACCCAAAAAAATTAAATACATATAAATATACGTTCGAGCCGGAATCGATCCTACGGCCGTTGCTTATATTAGTAAGCAGTAATCTAGACAAAACTAATAAAAGACTCGGATCTATATATTCACGTTTTAAATTTTAAAAAAACCTCAAACAATGTCAAAAGCAATCGTAAATATTGAAATTCAATACATTTTTATTTTGAAATCCGCACGTGATGTGTTCACAGAGGCGGTCCGTGGAGAGTCATCAATCAACTTGTATAAAGGCGTTTAACGGTTGTTGACATACATTTTTAGGGCGAGTGCTGATATCGACATGTCGAATGGCAAACAAATTAAGGCATTATATATTTTTTGGGGTTCCGTAGGTAAAAAGTAAAAACGGAAACCTTACAGGATCACTTTGTTGTCCGTCTATCAAGACCATTTATCTCAATATCGTTTGGAGGTATTAAGCACCATGACAAGGTAAAAGCTCCAAGCTGAGATGAGGAACTAAATGTCGCATCTTTTCTAGATTAGTTAGTTAATTAGAATTAGGACTTAATATATATATTTAATTTTTTTGAATAATTGCGTGAACGGTATTTTACACAATCAACACGCAACGAGGAGCTTTTATTAGGTCGGCTTATAAGTACCTATGTATGTATTAAAATGTAAAAAAAAACTAAATACACTGGCCTAATAAACCTGGTCTACTACGGTTTAGGTCGCAATACAATACCATAGTGTCTGATGATAGAACTACGATCTGAATTGTTAGAATTAATGTCTATTGAATGTAATGCAGGATAGCTGCCAGCTAATGTAATAGATTGTACCATTGAAAAGAGCAACTGTTGAGTTTCTTGCCGGCTCTTCTCAGCAGAACTGCCTTCCGAACCGGTGGTAGCTTTTTGTTCATATGTTCATTTGACGATTCAAAAGTGCTTATAATAATTGCCTATTTGAATAAAGAATATTTTGAATTTGAAATTGAATTTGAATAGAACTCTTCAATAATGAATTATTACTCTAAGCTTATATTTTGGCATTTATGACACTTCTTGTAGAAACGAAGTTGTAGAAACGCAAGTTTTTTTGTATATATTTTTTAAATAAAAATAATTATTTCCTAATAGAATATGAGATATTATGACTACTTCCTTTTAATATTAGTGCACTTCTTCACGCCCCCATATAGCAGGATAGACAGAAGGAACTTAGCCTTAAGATGCTCAATTTCTCCACCTACTGCCTTAATCTCGAGACAAGGAGCGGAACTAATAAGATTAATAAATTTACCCGAATTGGCATCGAACCAACTACCTTCGCGTTTGCAGTCAGACGTGCCTCAACTGTGGCCTCAAAAACATTTTTAAAACAATATAAATAAATCTCGTTATTCACAGAGTCCCATATTAAAGGTCTAACAAGACTTAATTTATGTTCAAAGTGATTTGTTACTTTACTACCCCTAACTTACGGACCCCTCAATAAATCAAGTTGTATGTTTAAACTAATGCTCATGCCTTTTAAGCTAGCACATTTAGAGTTCCTTGTCTCCCATAATCCCATAATAGGTTCCCCATTTTTTTCATTCTGATCTCATCTGCGGTGTATTTTCGACTATTGATTTTTCTCGTGACCCCGTAGACGTACAACGCGGTAATTAGTATTTAGAACAAAATCTAAATCAACGCAAATGATACGGGGACTTATGAGTAACCAGCTAGACTGGAAACAACAAAAATATAAGCTCCAAAAATAATTCAAGTGGGTTTTCTTTCATAAATACCCTTCACTCACTCATGTTTTGGGAGCATTTCTTGGACCTGATCATCTGAATACATGAATCATATTCGCTATCAGGTTTGAAAGAAAGGTTTTTATCCTAACATCGCTTAAAGAAACGTGACTGACTTGTAAGTTCAAAAGGTGAAATACTAAAGGATTTCTTTTGATATCGGGAAAATTATAGCGTGAAAGATTTATAACTTTTTTGCGATCTAATTCGTAATTCTATAACAACGTATACTTTTTTAGATTCACGCTGTATCCTGCATATGGCAGAGAATATGAAGGAAACGTAGTGTTAAGACACTTTGTTTGTCGTTTTTCTGCCAATTTTTGAGACATTGTATATGGAGTGATGAAAACAATGCCACGCTCTACCTTGCTACCATAGCGAGGAAATAAAAATAACTTATTCCCCTGAATGGAAATCGAACGCACAACCGTTGCGTTTACAGTTACATATATGTGCCATTACGTCACGACTTCTGTATAATATTGTTTTTGTCTGTATGCTTCATACCTTTACATTTTGTTTATTTACTTTTTTTAGCTTTACGCTGTATCCCGCACCTAACAGAGTAAACAAAGGGAACCTGTGGACCCAGCCTTGAGGGACTCCCACAGCTTCCGCTGAATTCTGGAGGCATTGCGTCGTGAGGGTCAGAACTCAATGCCGCGTTTTATTTCGTCACTAGAGTAAGGAAATGAAAATATTCGTTTCCTCTAGTCAGCATAATAAAAAAAAATATTTAAAAATAATTTTATCCATTTTTTAAAATACATATATTTTAAATCATAAATTCAACTACAAGTAATAATTTCATTGAAGATGTTCGAGCGAGAATACTTTAGGAGCCGTCTCTCACGGGCGTGTTAGAAGATATATAAATTGAATAAACAATTTGTTATTAATATTTTCTATGTCAATTTTATATTTAATTTATTTTACAGTGTTAGTTTCTCGCTTTGGTAACGAGGCAAAGCGCTCGAGAATAAAGGGAAAAGTATTTAACAAAACTGGAAGCAAGTTAAAGGGACAGCCAGGACAGACGTGGACTCCACGTGGCCGCGATTGAATTATAAAGTTACGTCCGCGCGAAGGCGGCGGGCGTCGGACTAATTTCTATACAGTATTGAACTTACCCGGCTACCTAATAACCTAACTGAAGATTTTAAAATTTATATTATGTGTGAATCCCGTCGTAACTCAGCAGATGTAAATACGACGGTTGTGGGTTCAATTCTTATTTGGGATAATGAATCATATACATTTCCTCGTTCTGATGAAAGGTAATTTTATTTAATTAAAAATAAATAGTAAAAGTTTTAGTAGCGTTAGGGCAAAAGGTAAATAATAAAACACGGATCAAATAAAACAATATTTTTATTTTAATGACATATAATATACTTACTTATTAAATAAACATATTTTTAGTATCTCACGTTGTCACTCAATTTTTAACGCCAGGGTGAGACAGACTTCGAATGTAAGTGTGAAGGTCTTAAGTTCCATCGCCTCTCGTAGTAATGTTTCTTCTATACTAGTAATATTACAAATATGAAAGATTGTCGCACTTTCACGCAAAAACTACTGAACAAATTTAGATAAAATATAGGTTTTACATATGTAAAAGTAGTACATGTGTACTTGTATATCAGAATAACAATAAGCTTAAACCGAGGAGAAGCTGTTTGTGTGGCTTGCACATAAATGACAAGGGTGGCGCGACATAAGGTGCGATGATTATGGGTACCATTTCGTGTGTAGAGAATCTAGTGGTGAGTCACTCCGATCTCCATTTTCTCTTAATTTATAATTGTTGCGCTTTACTGAGTCCTATTATTCGAGTACAAGTAGTTCAGTAGCTTAATCTCTATATTACACAGCTTATGTCTAATGTCCTTATAAGACCATATGTCTCGTAAATATTAATATAGAAATACTAGGCTGCGCTACACTTTGCCTTATGGTCTCCCATCCTATCATTAGAGTGGTAAAAACAATGTCATACATATATAAACATATGTATATAGAATTTTCATATAAAAGCCGCTGTCTGTATTTTTAATTTAAAAAATTAAGGTACGTAATATGTTTAGGATATAAAAAAAATAAAATTTGCTTAGAACGCTAAAGAAATTACATTATATGTTTTTAGCGATAGTTTACCTATATAAGTAAACGATCGGAAATATGCTAAAAATAACAAAATCGTATTGATTTTCAGAAATATTTTGTAATTTCGATTTCAATATACCCTTAATTATTCAAATTTTATAAAGAAATAAAAAATATATTATATTTATTTTATTTAAAACTATTCATTTTAATAACTTTTAATAACGTTTATTATTAAATTTTACACAAATACCTGATTTTTAATTGTTTTTTGAAAAGCATAAACATAATTTAATTTACGTAAGTATAAAAATTGTTATTATTATTCTAAGTTCATAACTTCAAAATATTTTAAATTTGCAAGTACCTAGTACTATATATACAGTATATTTATTATATTTTTACTTATTATATAGCTTACTTATAATCATGGTAGACTTAGGGAAGCTCAATAGCTATGCTTCGTCTATCAGAGCAGGAAAACGAAAATAAAATAAATATGATCGTTCGCCGAGTGGGCATCGAACACACAACTTTCCCGTTTAGTAGCCTGAAAACGGCATCTCGAGGTCGCTTTTAAGATCGATCTCACAGTTGGGAGCGGATTATAATACGGGTCAAAGATTACAATTCACAATCATATTTATAATCTTTCATCATCAAATGACTGGACTCATGTTTATCTTTAGTCCGTCTGTCCTTCCACCTGTTGCTGTATAGACTTGTGGTATCAGTTGTGAAGCTTCTCCCACGGAAGTCAGTTCGATTCCTGCGTTCTTGGCTGTGGGACCTAACCCTCACTAGATGGGAGCCATCAGAAGTATGGTTGACAGTAGTCTCCCTGATGCTGGACTGGTCTCGATACCTGCTCTTCTTTCGTCGTACTTTACGGCAGCATAGTGTTTCTTTAAAAGCTATCCGATATCTGTAAAATGGAAAGTTTGTTAATTAAATTTGTTAACCAAACGATATTCTAATAGAAATTCCACTACCAATGTTTCTGTGTAACTTGACTCAAAAGTGTTTTAAAAGGTCTAATTGAATATAAAAATGTATAGATAGTGTTTTTTTTAAGATTCACGCTGTATACTGCACATAGCAAGGTAGGCAGACTGAAGCTTTAATACTAGAGCTTAGCACTACGTTCCTATTAAGACTTCTTTCTGTCCCCCACTATCCACGGAATTCTGGCGGCATTCCTTGTTGAGAGGTGGAACTCCACGCCGCGCTTTCACGGTAATTATTATTTTCATTTCTTCGCTCTGATAACGAGGCAAAGTGCAGCATTAAGTGCCGCCACTCAGTAGCGACGATGGTTATGGGTTCGAATTCCACTTGGGAACGGATTGTTTTAATTTCTTCGCTCTAGTAACAAGATAAAGCGGTGCGTTGACACGCAAAGTTTCGTGAGTATGGCGGTAAAAAGGAGTGTCTTTTTAGTATGTCTGTCTACCTTGCAATGTACAGCTTAGTAAAGTTAAATAGCCAAATAAATGCATGAAAATAAGATGTTTTTATATTTTCTTTTCGTCTTGCATACATTTCCATATTTTTTAAAGTGGGATCCATTTCCAGAATTGTTCTTCGCTATTAAATATTGACTATAAACATTCGTTTTATTTATTTGAGAAATCCTTCCATATATCTATTTGATATTATAGGGAAAGCACTTTAGAAATCTGCGTATTTGCTTAGGACCTGGCGCGAAATGGGTCCAGCACGTCAAAGGGAGCCATATGTATGTATGCATTATTTGTTCTGTTAGTATATAAAATATATAGAAATAGTGTAAAACTTCAGATAAGGGACCACACAACTTTTTTATAATACAGAACAACATATAATATTGTTATATTTTTAATTTTATATATGTACGTGGTGCAATAGTTTGACTGTAAAAGGAATGGTTGTGGTTCTAGCTCAAACGAGATAACTATTTTATTTATTTTCATTTAATTTCTCAGGTTGACTATTTTTGAGACATTGTATGTTGAACTTAACGCCGCTCTTTATCTTTTTATCTGACCGAGGACACTATTCATTGTAAAAAAATAATCGGTATTCTGACATATTAAATTGAAATAATAGAAAAGAAAAAGGATGAAATCTGAAATAATTTAATAATTTAATTTTTTATATTGGATAAAAAAAATCTATAAATCCCTTAAGGTCAAATCGTAGAACAGTGACACATTGTTCGTGACGTGACGGTTGTGTGTTCGATTTCCTATCAGCAGAATGAATTATTAAATATTTTCATTTCATCACTCTGGTAACAAGACAAAAGAGCGACGTTGAGTTCCGGTAAACAACACGCATGTCTCGACAACTTGGCAAAGAGTGGGGAACGAAGTATGCTAACATTAGGTTCCCTCTGCCTACCCTGTTATAAACAGGATACAGCGTAAATATAAAAAGAACAAAATATATATTTAAGTAGATACCTGTGGCTCATAATATTATATAAGATAGGGTTTACAGTCGCCGATATGTAGTAAAAAACACCCGCCGCCAGAAACAGGTATTCATTTATAGTGTGGTAGTAGCGAACGCCGGGGCCGTAGATGAAGAAGAGACGCTGGAAGTGGAACGGTGCCCAGCACACGAAGAACGCGATCACAACTGCAGCTGTGGACAATTTATAAAGTCCATACATACACATACATAGCTTCACGCTCTATCCCTAGCGGGGTAGTCAGAGAGAACGGAGCGCCAAACGCTACGGTCTCTACATATATCATACTTTTTCCGTGAACTTCCTCCAGTAACTTTGATACTGTGTTTTCCAAGGGTAACCGATCTATCTCTCTTCTATAGAGTAAAACCATATTATAAATAAAATAAAGGCCAGTCGGGGTGCAGGGGCACAAAGTGGGACTGTAAAACCACAAAGTGCACAAAGTGGGGTTGTGGTTTCGATCCCCACTCGAGGAGATGAAATATTTATATAAATTTATATTTCCAATTCTTTGCTCTGATGAGGAGGCAAAGCGCGGCGTTGAATTCCGCCACTCAACGCACAATGACTCCAGAATTAGGCCGAAAATGGGAAACTGAGTGTTTTAACATTAGATTCCTTCTGCCTACCTTGCTGTGCTACGGGATACAGTGCAAAGCTGATTTTATTTGATTTATTTTCATATTATAAATAAGACTGTCATAGCGCACACCTTCTGACTGTAAGCGCAATGGTCGTGGATTTGATTTTCACTTGGGACAATGAATGATTGAATTCAGCTACTCCATACGCAATTTCTATAAAATTGGCCAGCACGTGGTAAATAACTTAAGCGTCAACTATTTGAAAGTAACTTATATTTTAACTGGATAATGACTAATTGTATTACGAATATCAAAGGAACATTTTATATTATTCCCGATAAATAGCTAAGAGCTATTAAATTTGTTAACTTCGTTACAACGAATCGATAATTCATCAAAGTTTCCATTAAAACAACTCAGACAGCAACTTGAGTTTACGTTTCAAAATATTGTGATAACTCTGATATTCCTTTATCAGGAACATTTTAATTTTTTATTTTATTTTTAACTTACATTAAAAAATAGCCTCAAGCTGTATCCAAAGTATAGAAGGACAGGCAGAAGGAATCTGAAAATCCTTTTCTTTCCAATCCCGTTTTTACCAATTTATAAAATAGTCAAATTATATAAATACACAGAGAACATATAGTGCTAAGTTCGTATTTGGCTTGTTTTAATATCTTTCATTGTAGGATAACGAGACCTAACGCCATCCTTTGTTTTAGCAGATCACTGATCACAAATTTTAAAGTAGGTACCGTGATATGACACTTGAAATTAATTTCTGTGAACACCTAGTGTTGAGGCACTCTTAAATTTAGGTTTTGCATGGCGGAACTTAACGCTACGTTTTGTCCTGTTACCCAAGCGAAAATAATAATAAAAATAATTCCTCCCAATGAGAATCGAACCCACAACTGTCTTCTTAATAAATAATTATGTTTAAAACCTATTAAATATAAATATTTGGTCAATTTAATCTCAGAATTAGAACTCATGACTATAAAGAAGGTCACATTAATTAAGTAGGTACTAACATGTCAGCTGCGTTACTCGTAAACGTATTATTGCCATCGGCTATACAATGACTTAATTAATTAAATCAAATGTACTCAAAGGCTGATTTATTAATAAATAAATTGTCAAATAAATATTTATTAAAAATTAATATTTATCGAGTACAAAGGCCATTATGGCCCAGTGGGAGAGTCACTGCAATCACGATGGTTTTTGGTTCTATTCCCAATGTAGAGCAGGCTTTAATTTTTCAGGTCATCGTGGTGGAATAGGGCTGCCTATTTTCTTTTGTGTCAACGTTTAGCAAGCTCAAATTGAAGTTTGCCAGTGTTAAGCCACGTTGACTGCATTATCCGTTGCTTTAGTCAAATCATCGTACTAAGAGGCTAACAGGCGGGCAACTTGTGGGTTTGTGGGTTGACACACTTGTATCAATTCACTTGGTTGCGTAATCGATTTAACGACTTCCAAGTTGGCCAAGTTGAGACTTAGGAAAAGCATTCTCAGGGACAAAGTCTGAAGAAGGCTTGTCTGTTCCCTGACACGCCTCGCATCTCCGTAAATTGTCCTGTGGTATATATTTTTTGCAGGCGATCTACAGGCGGGCACGAGGCTTGACGGGCTTCATTTGATGCTATTTGTGAGCTACTAGGAAAGTTTTCACACTAGGTTTGCTCTGTCTCCCTGCTATGCGGGGAGAAGAGTGAATATGTATACTTTTACTACCCCGCTTAAGTCAGAGAAAACGAGGCTTTGGATTTCAGAACTAATCTCTTAGATAATGGAAAATGTGCTTGAATTTTAATATAAAAAGTTTAGGAAGCGCGCTTAACTGACCATATTACCGTTTAGCTATTTAAGTTATTTCCTTAGACTACGCCAAAGTGGTAAAAAATTATACAGTTTTTTAAGTTACAAGCTTATTCTGCAACGTTGAATAATTTACCAGCAGTTCACTAAAGTTAAGATCTTAGACCTGAGAAGAACCAGCGCAAGAAACTCAGCGGGACTTTTGTCAAGTAACAAACTTACCAATATAAAGTTTATACTGTTAACATTTACTATCTGAAGATTCTTTCACAGCTTTAGTATATATATATAAATTAATAACTGCTAGATTAAAGATGATGGTTTACTTAATAATTTCATATATTTTAAAATATTCTTCTAATTTTGAGTACCTACTGCCACTGCGCTACAATGGCTCTAAAGATATTAATCATGTATCAAATTGTCTTAGTGTGCCTGGACTGATGAGTAGATCGCAAATAAGTCTATAATTTTTTTTTAAATAATTTTCCTACAAAATTTTGAATCTAAAATAATATTTTGTATTCTTTAGATATTTCGTGTACAATTCGGGTTTAGGACACATTTTTTCACTCCCGCCCAAAAGGGCGAAAAAAATTAAAAAAAATTTTTAAAACATTTTCTTCCTTGACATTGGCCCAAACGCTTTGAATAATTACTCTTATGTAAATAAATATATTGTATATTTTATAAAATTTAAGTTCAAAGTAGAAGGTTTACGTAGTGTAAAGGGAACCTATTGTTACGACACTCGCATCGCCATGTATCGTGCAATTGTAGACACAATGCCTTGTTACCGGAGCGAGGACACCAAAATAATTAATTTGTTCGAGTTAGAATCAAACTCACAGCGTTGGTGTACGTCACAGTGGTGGTTGTACGAGTACACTACAAACAAAATATTGATAACCAAATACAATTGGAACGGCTGCGTAGTTGACATTTTTTATGTAGTTTTCTAAAAACCTCAACTCTCCCTCCTGTTGGAAGTTATTTTAAAATATGTTTCAATTCAAAGTTTATTTTTCAATTTAGAATGTTTACTAACAAGATATAGCAGCTGAAAATATTATAAATATAAATAAAAACATTTACACAAAAATATAAGTTCCGACATAAGCTTAACCAGTTTGGCCATTTTGATGTATCTTATTTTGAATTTATTTTAATTAAAATGTTGTGCCACATACAATGTAAACCATGTAAGCTGCTAAATGAAGCTTCCCCTGGGAGCTAATGGGATATATCTCTATTAGGGAGGAGTCCTGAGGGTTCCACGATACTAACAGTACAAAATACTTATACCATAAACTAAGTGTTTTCCCATAATCGAAAAGGCTTGCTAACAAAAGATTCCACAAGATACTCTAAACCAACTGTGGACTGGCACGATCTGCATATAAAACGAAGGTACATTGCTAGCGTCGGGTTTTCACGTGAAATTCGGAGTTCATCAAAGTTGGAGTCAATTTGGGTGGAGCCGACTCTATTACTTATTTGAACTGTACTTGTACAAGGCACAATAGTTTTGCGGATTTTTAGAAATCTGAAGTTCAATTTTCAGTGGTATACTTTACTTAATAAATTGCTCCTTTAGTTTTATCTAGCTTTACTTAGGTGAAGACAGGTTAAATTATAATTATTGTACATTTTTATTATAATTATTGTACATTTTTTACCGATCTGTTTTTTTGTTTTCAAATAGCTTTTACATATTTAATGAGATAGAGACAGATTTTAATGTGTAGTCGTCACGTTTCAACAATACCACAACTTCGTCTGATGTATATCGAAATTAAGAGGTTACTGGAGAATGGCTAGTCTCTACACTAAGTGCTCTTTACTTTACAATACTGATCAGTTCCACAATACAATGATATCATTTCAAACGTCCGGAGAGACAACCCGCGAGTTACGAGTATCCCTTAAAACTTACCCGCAAAGCCTTTCAGGTACAACGTGAACGACAGACATTGAAATGGATGAGTTAGATTTAGTTCACTCAACTCGTCCGCAGACCTATTTGAAATAGGTTCGTTGGGTTATCCAATAGCTTTAAATAAGTTTTCTTTTTCTTTTTTTTTAGCTTTTCGCTGTATCACTCACATAGCAAAATTGTTAATCTATTGTCTCTCTTGTTCCCAGTTCCCAGACTTCAGTTCCTGTTGCTATAATGTGTTGAATTTATATGAATTAAAGTCCTTTAAAACTAGTTTACTAGTTTTCTTCATTAAAATACAGAAAATATAACAATATAGTTATTATTAATGATCAACCGTCTAACTGTAAAATAGATGATTTGAGTGTAGCCCATCGACATTTATCAACGTCAGCTACCAGTTTATACGTAAACAAAGCAAAACAAGTCTTCCTAATAAATTTCTGTATTTTAAAATATTATGTTTATAAAAAAAACAAAAGTTATTTTATAAAGAATTCCAAAGGGAAGAACTTTCAAATCTTCTAAAATTCTTCAAATCTTTTAAATTCTTTCTTCTTTTGATTATATAAAATTAAAAAATATCTTAATTAAAATATCATGACAGGCTACCTCATAGTTAAATTAGATTCCTTGTCAGGAATAAATTTTAACTCTTCATCTCATCCCTTTGATTTCGGCCGTAAGGTACTTAGTACGAAAGAAGAAAGACAAAATACAGACAGTACCCACTACCCAGTAGTCGTAATAAGTAATCATTGCCATGGGTGGGAATCGAACTCAAAACCGTTGCGTTTACAGTCACTGCACCACGACGCAGTCTAGATGAGGGGTGCTTTTTATATTGAAAATTAAACTCATGATCAAGTTACTAACTATAAAACCTATTAGGAGGTCCACCAAATTGAACTAATGGCAAACTAATGACTAATGAATATTTAATAAGAACTAATGGCACTTACTTAACGATAGTGCATTTCAGATCGATATTTACATATGACTACTCTTATAACACCTACAAATTTCACCTACAGGTTTTTTTTCGGCGGGTAGACGCAAAAGTTGATAGACGCGTTTTTTATAGCTCTGTGATTTTTTTCCTAATAAATTTTTAAATATAGTAAAAGTGTAAATACCTGTGTTTAAGTCAATAATAACTAAACTCACTCACTATTTTCTACACAATTTCAACAATGTCTACACCTGTGGAGCAACTTATGCAAAGTATGGAAGAACTCTCCTCTATGTTCTCATCCAGAATGGGCGAGTTCGAAAAAAACCTAGTCCAGTCCGGTTCTGCTGCTTCCACTCCCACAGTAAAGACTTTAGCTGCTGAATTTAACACATTCAAGTCCTTTGTGTGGAAAACCCTTGGCTTGTTAAAGTCTCAGATTGAACTTGTGGCAGGTGGTCTGGACCGCCTAGAAACACAGTCCAGAAGAAAAGTTCTTCTATTTCATGGCTTAGAAGAGGACAGCAATGAAGATGTTCTGCAGAAGATGCTTCATGTATTATCCAACCACTTGAAGATGTCCGACATTAATTCCACTGCAATCGAGGCTTGCCACAGGCTAGGTGTTAAAAAAGACTCCGCTCGGCCTGTACTTCTCAGATTCACTAGTTGCCAGGTTCGTTCCAGAATATGGAGTGTGAAAACTAAGTTAAAAGGCACTAAAATAACCATGACGGAGTTCCTGACAAAATCTCGCCAAGATGTCTTTACTGCAGCCCGTAAGCATTTTGGTATTAAGAAATGCTGGTCATCGGAAGGCATGATTGTTGTTTTGATGCCAAATAAATCAAAAATCAAGATTTCCACTCAACGCGAACTGAAACAATTGATAGAACAAAGTTCTGTCGCGTACGAACGAACGAAACTCACGGCCCGCAACTAATGTTTTCGGATCGGACGGATCTTTTTTTGTATCACTTCAATAATTTTTTTATTAATAAATTCCATTGTAGGGTAGACTCAGATAATTATTCTCGTTTAGGCAAGTTAAAAAATATATTTTTAACTTTAACTGAACTTAAGTTTAACTGTGCCGTTTCATGTTAAGCCTTTTCTCTTGTCTTTTTTTTTATATAACTATTAATTCTTTTTTTAAAAATTTAAGTGTTGTGTAAAATTTGTATTTAAGTTGACTTGTACGGGTAAATTGGTTTTGTAAATTTTATATAGTATAGTTATATATTTATTTAATTTGCCTTTATATATTTATTTTATTATATTATAAATATACATAGTTTAATATATTTATTTATTTTTATGTTTATATTATGTTAAATGAAAATGAATACTTTTCTAGTTCTTCTAGCATTTATGATAGTGCAGATAGTGATGACACTTTTGATTCAGAACCACTCTATGACAAGCTGTCAAAATTTTTTAACAATAATTGTTCTTCAAACCTCTCCCTGGTGCATATCAACGCGCAGAGTGTTCCAGCTCACTATTCTGACCTTCTCGCATCCTTTAGCTCCGGCGTAGTTGACGGTATACTTATATCTGAAACCTGGTTAAAACCATCGCTTTCCTCTGCTTGCTATTCTCTTCCAGGCTATCAGCTATTTCGCAATGACCGGACTGGTCGGGGTGGCGGTGGCGTTGGTATTTATCTCCGCGATCACATACCCGCTAGTATAGTCTTTTGCTCTTCCTCTCAACCCGATGGATCTCTTGAATACCTTTTTCTAGAGTTGACCTTGCGTCATACTAAAACACTGGTCGGAGTTCTGTACTCCCCCAATGATCAGGTCGATTATTTTAGTACTCTGGAAGGTGTTCTCGAGAACCTTCGACCTCTGTACGATCACATAATTTGCATGGGTGATTTAAACACGTGCCTTTTAAAAAATGATCGTAGAACTCATCTACTAAAGGCGTTAAACGAGTCCTATAATTTACATCTTTTACCTATGTCTTCCCCCACTCATTACTTTCCTAATTGTAGACCTTCTCTTCTTGATCTTATTTTTGTCTCTAATCCTATACTTGTTTCTTTTCACGGTCAAATGACCGCTCCGTTCTCCTTTCACGATCTTATTTTTCTATCTTATAAATTACGTCCTCCTAAGGTTAGAGGCAAAATCCTTTTTCAGCGCAATTTTAGGCATATGGACCTTGAACGCCTAAGGGAGGATGTGAGGAACATCGACTGGTCTTCCATTATGTCATCAAATAATATTGACACTATGGTACAATCTTTTACTGCTGAACTGATTAACATTTATAACACCCATGCTCCTGTGAGACCAGTTCGTTTGAAGCACGCGCCTGCCCCCTGGTTAACACAAGCCATTAAGAATACAATGGCTAAACGAGATAGAGCCAAGTTAAAAAACAAAAAATCTCCTTCGCCAGATAATCTCACCGCCTACAAAAAACTGCGAAACATCTGCAACAGAATGTGTAGGGATGCCAAACGTCGCTATTTCCATGATACTATTCAGAATCTTAGTCAAGCACAAGTTTGGAGATTCTTGGAGTCGTTTGGTGTAGGCAAAACCACTGAAACTCGTCAAGTCTCAGTGGACCTTCACACTCTCAATTCCTTTTTTACAACCCCACCAATTAATATAAGTCCCTTAATAAAGTCGCAAACATTATCACTGTTGTCACGGCTCGTCCTACCAGACTCCATTCCTTTTACTTTTAAAGCTGTGTCGGAGGACGATGTCAAGAAGTGTGTCCACTCCATTTCCACCAAAGCCTTTGGAACTGACAATCTCAGCCTTGAGATGATTCTTCCGGTGTTGGAAAGCATTGCACCAGTGGTCACCCACATTATTAACTTTTCACTGTCAAGTAATGTCTTTCCTTCACTGTGGAAGAGTGCCTATGTCATTCCATTACCCAAAATATCCAATCCATCCAATGTTGCTGATTACCGCCCCATTTCCATCCTCCCTATTCTATCTAAAGTCCTTGAATCTTTAGCCAATAACCAATTTTACTCCTTTCTATCCGCCAATAATCTACTGTGTCCTTTCCAGTCCGGTTTCCGTCCTCTTCACAGCACAGTTGGTGCACTGTTGAATATAACGGAGGACATTCGGTGTGCTATGGACAACACCAAGCTCACTGTTTTGGTGTTGTTAGATTTCAGCAGTGCTTTCAACTCTGTGGACTTCGACATACTTCTTGGCACACTTCGAGCAGTCAATATTTCATCTGCAGCTGAAAGCTGGTTTCGTTCTTACCTCTTCGGCCGCCGGCAATGTGTTAAAGCTAACGATATCACATCAACATGGCTTGATCTCACTGCTGGCGTACCCCAAGGCGGCGTTCTTTCTCCTCTTCTCTTCTCTGTCTTTATTAACAATATTTCCAGAGTCATTACTTCTCCTTTCCATCTGTATGCAGATGACTTGCAACTTTACCGTCATAGTAACTTAGATGGATTGCCTGAAGCTATCGCCAGTTTAAATAGTGACCTTGATGCGATTCGAACTTGGGCCGAATCTTTTGGCCTACTTATTAATCCAAAGAAATCTCAAAGTATTATCATAGGCAGTAATAGACTGAGACATAAAATTAATTGGGATTCTGTGCCAGCAATACGTTACTCAGGAGTGCCGGTTCCCTATTGTAGCGAGGTTAGGAATTTAGGACTTATTATCGATTGCAACATGTCTTGGGCACCGCATATCAATGCAATCAGCAGGCGCATGCATTTCTCTTTCCATTCCCTTAGGCGTCTCCAATACTTCCTTCCTCACAAAACCAAAGTTATGCTAGCGCAATGTCTTCTCCTTCCAATACTCGACTACGCTGACGTCTGCTATTTGGACGCGACTGAGGAGCTACTTAACAAATTAGAACGTCTTCAAAATCTCGCCATACGCTTCATTTATGGCTTACGCAAGTATGATCATGTTTCTCAATTTCGTGCTAAGCTTAAGTGGCTCCCAATCCGTCTTCGCCGTGATATGCACATCCTTACCTTTCTTTTTAAACTCCTTAACTACAAAAATTTTCCCACATACCTTCGCTCCCGCTTCAATGTTCTTCCTCCTCCTTCACGCTCTAGGCGGTCGTGTGTCGTTCCAGCGCTTGACATACCTATGAGCAACACCAAATTCTTGCAAAAGTCCTTCTCCGTTTATGCTGCATCCCTTTGGAACCAACTCCCTAACCCTATCCAGAGAAGTCCTTCCATAAAATCCTTTAAATCTCAATTAAAAAAGCATTTACTTGCTACTGAGAACAATTAATTTACATTCCGACAATGTTTCAAAATATTCCAACTGTATTTCATTTTTCTTTTCTTTTAACTCATTTAAATATATATATTTATATCATATATAAGTATTATTTAGTATAAGTATTTTCTTTTTGTTTTATAATATATGTGTAGTGTATTTATGTAGTTTATGAATGTATAATTGTATATATGTATGTATCTATTTTGCCAGTGTCATGTTTCATCTGTTAGTATAAGTATTTTGTTTATTTTTTTTTCTTTTACTGTTAATTGCATTGTACTCTCCCCGCTGTTTTGATAAATATCCACTTCCACTGGTTGGCTGGAAGAGATTTCTTTTAGAAATAAGTCCACCCTTGTCAACTATTTTTTCATTTTATATTACTGTATGTTTGTTTTATGCAATAAAGAATATATACAAATTTTCTCCGTTTTAATAAATAGATTATTATAATTTAGATGTTACCTGAATCAAAAAATAAATCTATTTATATACAAAAATATCATTTCAATTTCTCTATTTCCGAAAATTAAAAAAAAAATGTAATATAATAAACCCGAAGTCGTCGTGGCGCACCGTCATAGCATCTGATTGTTAACGAGACGGTTGTGGGTGCGATTCCTGCGCGAGATAGAGTTCCGACCGCCCACTTCTGAGACGATGCGTGTTGAGTAGCTTCGTGAGGCCTGCCGGTGAACTACTGCGGCGACAAAGTGAACATTATTCATTCCACTGTGGGCGGTGGGCGGCGCCATGACTTCCGTTCCGTTCTACCGACATGCTTTTGCAAAGTTCTTTTCAACATTCATATAAATTAAATACTAATCATTCTAAACTAAATTACTTTTAAAACTGAGATTCTGAAAGTCATCTCAGAATTCAATGGAAATAAATTGAAAACGTTATTTATTTTATATAATAATAATTTTATAAAAATGTTATATTTAAGTATAGTATAAATGTGTTTTATAAAACATACTTTACTTAGTATTTGAAATTTATATAAGAACACGTGTTGTTTGTAATGATGAAAGCTTGCTTATTACCAACAGAACATAGACATTGTAATGATCTACTTAATATTGACAAACAGTAAAATAGATATTTAGATAAAGATCATAAACGAGAATCGAACCTCAGACCTTTGCCCTAACTGTAAACATATTACTTACCCAGCATGCGAATGATATTCTTCCTCGACTGAGCTTGCCTGGCCTCGCCGTGCACGCTCCCATTGACGCCGTTCAACGTGCCCGGGCTACCGGGGTTGTGCGGGTGAGTGGACCTGAGTGACCCAAAAATAACTTTAATATCCGCTTTATTAAAATATTATTTTATAAAAATAAAGTTTCACAACATTCCTAAAACCAGGATGCCAGCTTTGGAAAATATTGAAACAAAATTCTATTCCTAAATATAAAAAGATTAAATTGATATCATAAAATGACCTTTTTCATATTTGTAGTTGCCAAATCCTATTACTGTTATGGGAATACATACATATTTGTAAGAGAGAGAGAGAGAGAGACGGTGGTGGCGTCGATTCCAACTCGAGGAAAAGAAAAATATTTTCATTTCTTCGCTCTGGTGTCGAGGAAAAGCGCAGCGTCCGCACTCAACACGCAATTCCGAGGAGCTGTGAGAAGCGGAGTGTCTTAACATTAGATCTCTTTCTGCCTGCCGTGCTCTATCCCGTATACAGCACGTTTTTTAGCTATTTCGTTAGTTTTTTACCTTCATGCTCTAGCATGAAAGTAAAAAACTAACGGCAAAAAAACTTTCTAAAACGGCAGGCCTTCATGCTCTAGCATGAAAGTAAAAAACTAAAAAATATTAATTAATTTAGCCCATTATGTTTATAAAACTACTCTACTCATATGGTCGTCTGCGGGCGAGCTGCACCCGACGCGCGCGACCGCTAATATAGCAGTCCAATGATAGCCTTTAATGTGGCTGGACTGGATACATTGGGAAAATGTAATTTTATATGTGGCGACGACGCTTCATCTATAGTTATATTATAAAGCTGAAGTTTGATTGGACGTACGTTTGTTAGGTATATACTGGAGTGTAGAGGGTCGTAGCGTTTGTGTCCACTGTAATGTATTACAAGAATGGTGCATTCATTTAAAATATTAAAATTACAAACAGGCCTTCGTGACGGCTGTGCCGTCTGGCTATAGAAATAAAGCTTGCAGATTCGGTTCTTCTTTCGGGGAATTGATTTGTTTGATTATTTTAGCTAAATAAAATATATTTTTCATATATAAATAAAACTTAAACATGCCCATAGCAGAGGAAATTTTGGGGACCTAGAGTTAAGATACTCCGTTCCCCATTTAGATACTTCCATTTCCCACATTCTTGAGGCATTCAGTGTTTAATAGCGGAACTCATAGCTGCATTTAGCCTCTTTACCAGAGCGAGAAACTAAAAATATTAAATATTTCATTCTCCTGAGTGGGAATCGAATCACCACCGTCGCTTATACCCCTGCGTCAAAACATGAAAAATGTACATTAAATCACGATGTATCCACACAACAGGGTAGGCAGAGGGAACCAAGTGTTAAAACACTCCGTTCAATTTCAAGGCATTGCGTTTTGAGTGGCGAACTCAACCCCGGGTGCCAGAGCGAACAAATATAAAAATTTTAATAAATAATAATGACTTCCTCCGAGTGGGGCGATCCCCACCCACAACCGTCGTGCTACTATTACTTGTGCCCCCGTGCCACGGCGGCCTCTGTAGATATATACAATCAAGCAATTATATTGAAACTGAAATTGAAAGCTCGATCTATCCACCTATTTACATTACTAAATAATTATGCCATAATTATGTTTGATCACTCATCATTTGATCGCAGAGAAATTGCTTCAGCCTAATTAATTAGGATCATTTGAGATTCACAGGTTGCTTCAAAATAAAAATGACTTTCGTAAATCTTATAAAAATCCAATTACGTTTATGTTACAGCTGCACACCATCTGATTGTAGACGTGATGGCTGGGGATGAAGGTGTTGAGTGAGTTGACGGTGTGAGCTATTTTACAGCTTAATTAACAGATATAATGTTACTAGTAGCTGATATTGATACAAGGGTTTGTAGATAGATAGCAGTACTATGAAAACCCGTACAGTAATTTTTAAGTCCTGATAGTAATTTTATAATGTAATATCTGTATACTTAGGAGTCACGGCGAAGAAGCGAGAGTAACTGACTGTAAACGTAACGTTTGTAAGTCCGATTTCGACTCGGTGGATTGAAATCTGAACAACCAAATCACAATGTCTCCAGAATCGTGTAGAATATAGAGAAAGGACTGTCTCAATACCAGGTTTTAGGGAGAACCCGCAGGCAGGGAGGGCGGAGGCCTAACCATTGCCGTATGCGGAATACAGTGTCGAGTGGATACACTGAAGCAATTTTGCAGTAAGAAAACTGTTGTGGAAAAAATCGAAATACGTACCCCATGACGTACCTGATGCGCAAGCCCATCCTCACGTATAGACAGAGGATGATGAAACCTGGTAGGATGAAGAAGAAGAAGCTGCTCAGCTCGCAGATGTACCATGATGGCAACTCGAGCATGGCACAGAACGCTGATTCTAGAGATGCATTTCCGGAAGCTAAAACAAAAAAATACTTTATTTTGTGACTCCTCTCTGGATAATCTTCTCATATTGTTCCCCTACACTCCCCTAAGAACCTAGTCTCGCCTGTCAAGCACTCAATAAAGGAGGAGGAGGAGACCGTTTGTGCACAATAAATCAGAAAAATCGTTTTATAAAAATAATTTTATCAAGTTATTATATAATTGTTAATATAAACTTTGTGAGAACGTTGTACTACACGTAGTTCCTCTAAAATATTTTTATTAAATTTCAGCTTTCCTATTCTAAAATAGTAAAAGAATATTAACCGCGGTTTCAAGTAAACAACTTAATTTAATAGGATTTTAAATATAAAATTTGTAGTTCCGTCCTCCACCTCCCGCCGTTTCGGACATGGCGTGTTGGGTGGCGGTCCCCAACGCCGCACTCGTCGCCACTTGACACACTAGCGAGGACGCACTGGTGCGCGTTGTTTACATTTAATTTTTTATTGATCTCTAACCTAAGATTTTTTTCTGATTCTTCTTTTGGTAATCACTTACAGAAATACAAAACTTAGCTTACACCTCGTGGACTTTATATTCCCATTAATGTAATTTTCATGTTAAAGTTCAAAACACGTTATTTAAGTGAATGCTAGGAAAATAATTATTTAAGGAAATAATAATATTAGATTATTTTTTATTTTTACCTAGCTAATACTAACTTTTACTAGCTATTGAAAAACAATACCTGTTTTATAATAATTTTATTGCACTTGATAGTAAACGTTACAAAAAGCCATAACTTACAAGTTCGTTATCTCTATAAGCCCTCTAGGGTGACGGTATCTCAAATTCCCAATTCGGCGCAAATAATGCACAATTTCACAAAGAGCCTGTGCCGAGGAAATTAGCTTAGTTTGTACAACCACCGGTGGAGTGAACTACAAGTAAGAACTAGCTTTGTACTACGAGTAAGTGTTCGTGGGTTTCGATAGTATCGTCTAAGTTGAACTCCTTAGTACTGCTAAGTAACATGGTGAACTAGTTTTGACTAACACGATGGGTAGATAGATTTGAATTCTATTAAAGATAATTTTAGTATTTAACATTAGCTATTTTTGGTCTTGTTATAGAAAGTACGATTCGGACTTTGTGGGGCGACCTCTAAAGAGACTCCTGTGTCCCTAAAATGATTACGTTCTTACTAACATTAATATCAATAAAAGCGTTTAAGGTGCTGGGCTTGATTCCTATTTAGGAGAATAAAGTTTTGTTTGTTTCCTCTAGTCTACGTTCAATACTGCCATTCGACACGTAATGTCTAGAAAATTAATAGGAAAGTTGGAAAACAGAATGCTTTGACATCAGATGCCCTTTTTTCAGATAGGGAAGAGTACCATAGAGAAGAGTACCATAGAGAAGAGTACCATAGAGAAGAGTACCAGAGTACCCACTCCGTCCCTGAAAAAAATATAAGCACTGTGGGATTGCTTGTGAGGATGCCGACGGCGAGCGTCGTCTACGGGACTCGAACCTCGGCTTGCGGTCGTCAAACGGACTGGAATTAGGTTCCCTCTAACTACTCTATTACATAAGACGACAGCATAAAACTATTTATTTATTAAAAAATTAAATATTTTGAAATAGTGCTTACAACTGTGTGCAATTATACATGCACGATCTTCTAGATTACACAATGCTATAGTAAAAAGAATATTATAACAAGATTGTTTAGGGGTTGTCCATTAATCACGTGATCTTTTTTTAGCATTTTTTAACCCCCCCTCCCCCATTGGTGATACGTAGTGAGGTTTAAGACCACCACCCCTCCCCCTTCTCAACATCGTGTGTTTTTACGTGTATTTTTAGTACCTACAACGAATCTTAAAATTTATTATACTTTTTTACTATACTATTATACTTTTTTACTATACTGCGATTTTTAAACAAATATTACTTAATATTTGTTTAAAAATCGCGCGTTAGACGAAAAAATAAATACACGAGATATCTTACTACACCACCAAACCCCCCCCCCCCTTCTTTTATTTTTGTGTTTTTTCTCAAACCCCCCCCCCCCCCCTTTCAAGCCTCACGTGATTAATGGACAACCCCTTAACAATAACGAGAGACAAGTGCGTATATTTAAACACGTCTATTAATTTATAAATATCTCGGAGAGTATGAATATGGAACCAGTCAGCTTCGTTAAGAAGATATTAATATGAGCGCATTTATCTCGTTACTTTTCTCGTATCAACAACTTCTTGGATAAATCTTTTACAAGAATAAGTTATTATTGTTTTCTTAAGTTTTTTCATCTACTTATTTCTAATATAAAATTTATATAATTATAAATATAATTTATAAATAAATAAATAAGGAGAAATAAATAGTTTGAGATCTGACTGTAACAAAATTGTCGTGTGTTCGATTCCGGCTCGTGGGAATGAATTACTTTCATTTTCCTTAATCTGGTAAGAAGTGCGGCGTTGAATTGAGACCACAAACTACGCAATGTCTCGAACTTTGGGTGGTGCGTGAGGAACGGAGTGTCTTAAAGCTTACTTCTCTTTACCTACTCTATTTTATGTGGGATACAGCGTTAAGCTAAATAAGCAAATTTATAAGTTTGCTAACTTGAAAATGAATGCTATGTAAATATGTACACTGTAAAATGTAAGACTAGACGTTTCAAAACTTCGTAATTTCCGTTGCATTAGCTTTGAAATACTTTTACATTGGAAAAATATTTATAACTTATAAAATTTATTAATTCGTCGTGGCGCAGCGCAGGGGCACAACGAGTTATTACCAACCGTTTGGTTGTAGGTTCAATTCCCAGTCGAGGAAATGAAATATTTATTTAAGTTTATTTTTTCATTTCTTCGCTCTGGTGCCGCGGCAAAGGGCGGCGTTGATTTACGTCAGAATTCGGCGGAAAGTAGGAAGCGGAGTGTCTTAACACTAGATTCCCTCTGCCTACTCTGCTGTGTGCGGGATACAGCTTGAAGCTGGTTTTTTTGATCATTTTATCAACGTAACTAAAATATTTAATTTGGGTAAGATTTTATATAGAATAAGAGGACGCTATTTAGTAAATAACTTAACATTTTTAATTTGTACTTTGAAGATAAACCAAAATCCAACCAAGCCGAAATCGCAGGAGAAGCTAGTATCTAATAAAATAAAAGTATCATATCAAATTATAAGTACATCATTAACTATTATTAAAGAGAAGACGAAGCTCGGTCTTCATAACGCTAGGCGGAGGACCGCGGCCGCCAGACTTTCATTATTTAATAAAACCCGAAAGTTTTTCAGCGCTGGCACCCAACACTGGTAAGTACGTTAAAGTATAGCTTAGTTTTTTAATATATTTCAAAAGAATAATATTAGAAATATCGAGCTTAATATGCGTTCTTATATTGACTGAACTTTTTTCGCACTTAATTACTTTAATAAAGTCGTCACCAATATGACCGCTCGCTTTCGTATTTCATTATATTGGATCGTTTCAATTTTTAAAACGTAAGGTCAACTCTCTACTCCTTTGAATTTTAATTTACGTGCATTCCTTGGGATTAGATATGAATCTGTTGCTTTTGACATAACGTAAAACGTAACACATACGAGTATAACATAGAACAAAGAGAATGTATAACCAGACACCGATCGACTCTCGATCGATATGGTTCGTAAAAATGCTTTGATTGTATAATTCTTGAATATGTACGTAATTATATGCAATTGACATGCATTTTAAAAATATATTTAATTATTTATTGTTACAATATTCACAAGCAAAAGGAATTTCGTTCTCAACTTCACTTCGCTTATTTTTCGAAGTTGACAAAGAAGTTATTACTCACTTAACTTTTTAAATATTTAAAAGTCATTGAGCTGTAATGAGTAGACAAGCTCCACCAGCCTATGCGATAATATATATTTAATGAAATTAAAAGAACTTTAAATATGTACATGTGTCCGTATGACATGAATACTTGCCTGGTGGGTAATCATGATAGTTCACAGTCGTATAGTGGGCGAATGGTGATGCGGCGAGAAGAGACAGCGCCCACAACGCAAGTACGATACGTAGCGCCCTCCGTAGACCCGCTACGGCGTAGATGTGTAGCGGATGACAGATAGCCAAGTAGCGTTCTAGAGTGAAGGCCACTATCGTCAACACTGATACGTACGAGGCTCTGTAACAAACATCATAAATATGAATAGTCAACTCGAACACTGAGTACTAGTGGTTAATAACTTGGGCTTCCCTAAATATCTTAAGACCACAAAGCTGCAACAGCTAATACTGAGAAATTCTTCCAATTTTAATAATTATTATAAAACGTGTAAACTTTTATAATTAAGTATCGAATTGCTTAAATTATTTTTTATTATTTTTTTAAATTATTTTTTTACAAATTAAAGATTAAAATATAAATATTAACTTTACACCACGAGATACGGAAATGGGATGTAACATTAACCTGCACTTACCACTACTCTCACATTACGGACATACGTACGTGTACTTATTACATATAAGCATATCATACTTTGTCTGTCTTTACATTTATTTACAGTAAACGTACGGGCACAGTGTATGACAGTTGTGGGTTCCATGTCCACATGGAGAATATATTATTTTTATATAGATCTAAAGAAAATAAACCAGTAAGTTGAGTTCCGTCACTCAACACAAGCCTGTCTCAAAGTGTATTCCACATTTCACAATCACAAATCGAGTAGCCGGCGGCTGACTACTGAAAATAATTAAAATAGGTTTATGCTAAACATTAAAATCTGTCAAAGGTAATGTTTACATTCAAATAGAGCTTCGAGTTTCGTCGAAGTACATGTTTAAAAGATTTCTTCAAAATATTATGTTATAAATTTCCATCAATTTATTTACTTAATTGATATATTATTTATATGGACTTGGATTGATATATTTGGACTTATGAAACTTAGTTATATTGGCTCAAGGCAATTTTATTGTTTATTTACGTATTTTTTTCAGTTTTATGCCGTAGGGAGCCCAGTGTTATGGAGTAAGATATTCTACTTCCCGCTTTCCGGCGTATTCTGGAGGCATTGCGTGTTGAATGGGAGAACTCAACGCCGCGACACCAGAACAAAGAAATGAAAATTTTAAATATTTAATTTCCTCGAGTGGAAAACAAACCCATAACACACACACACTCAGTTTATTTGTTTTCTGTAGTTTATCATTTTAATTGACTTGAGTATATCCTGCTGCTCAGTCAACAGGAAATATTATGCTTTGGCTACAATTTAAATAGGTTTAAGCGAAGCCGCCGCCACCTAGCGCTGCCACTCAACCTGTGAAGAGGAGTGTCTTCACACTAAGTTTCTTAATGTTAGGTAAAAAATAATTTGTATATTCGATGTACGAGCGATATCGTTACCCATCACTACCATTCCCACTTGTAGCTTTAAGTTGTGTAAATGCAAATGTCGGATTTGGTTATTGTACATGTTGTGAGTTTGTTCTATTTTATTATATTTGTCATGTCATTTTATATTTGAAAGATAACGGTTACCCTCGGAGTACCTAGTGTTAAGACACTCCTTCGACTTCGAATTATTTTAGGCATTTCGTTTTAAGCGGCAGCACTTTTACTTGCACCAGAGCGAAGAAATGATAATGTTAATAAAAAAAATATTAATTTCCTCGAGTATGAATCGAATCCACCTCCTTCACCATCCTTTGCCATGATGTATATTATATTCGTAGTAGTATTTGCCAAAATTGAAAATACACATAATTTGCATACAAAGTAGTACATGCGTTGTTTACACTCATTGTATCACATTAGAGTAATTGAATTCTCAAGACTTTGTTTCCATTATTCTTCGTTTGTAGGTCCAGGTCAAGGTAGTTTCATCTGCGTATTATCTGTCAGTCAGTAAAGGACGAGTTTTATATATTATATAGGCATTATATAATATTTCCAATCATTTCAAAGAGTACAATGATACAAAACATATTATTTGGATGTTACAATTATTACAAAAGTAAACGCGATAAGACGTGGGTTTGATTCCTACTTAAGTAAAGGAAATATTTTGATATTTCTATTTAATGGGTCTGGTAACGAGGGGAAACAAGGTGTTGAGTTCTGCCATTCAACACACAATACCTAGAGAAATTAGTGGAAAGTGGGGAACGGAAGTATCTTAATGGGACTGGAGTGTCTTAACACTAGATTCTCAAATAATATATATATAAAGGATGTAACGTCCCAGTAGAAACAATTACAATCGATAACTAATTAAGCAAGCGTCAAAGTCACTGAATAGGATGATCTTACAACCATTGTGTATAGATGCTCTGTATTTGTGTTCCATTTTGGGTATGGTAATGTATTAATAATGCGGGATTGGCAGAGATAAGATAAGATAAGATATATCTTATATAGACACATAAAATATTCTTTGAGTCTTCATCAGAAGCATTACTGTCCTATCGACCTGAACCTGATTCAAAAGGTTACGGCTGATTACCAAACCCTTCAGCTGACATGATTTAATTCAACGATTTCCAATACATATTACTCACAAATTAGTTTAGGGATGGTAAAATTTGATGGGTGCCTTAAATAGAATTGCCTTGGCTAGGCTTGGATCCAAATTTGATAGAGGCAGGTAAATGTACATCTAGTAGAGGTATTTAGGAAAGATTTTTGGACCTTCATAAATACTGTGTGCACTTTATTTAATTAATAGCGCCTCAACATATGTAGCAAGTCTCTATAATCAATATGCATGCTATTTTCTTTTTTTTTCATCTAAAGAAAAGAATAACGAAATAACGAAAGAAGAAATATAACGAATAAAAAAGAACAATGTCAAACGATGAAATTAGAATTTGTTACTTAGCAGAAATCACTGACAGAGGCAAAGAGAACATAGTGTTAAGACAATCCGTTCCTCACTTTTCGAACAATTTTCCAAAGAGTAGAATGACGAAGCTCATCTGCGTGCTTTGTATTGTTACCAATATAGGGAAACGAAAACAACTTAATCTCTCGAGTAGAAACAATAAACGCAGGAACCACAACCGCCACGTTCACAGACGCCATTCCAATACGCTATACTTACAACCGATAAATATACCTACATAAATTAAATATGTAAAACGTCTTAGGAATTTACTACGCAGCAAAAATATCTCTAACGTAGAAAACGTCCGTATACGTACTTACGACAAATAGAATTAATATAAGATGATAATATTTCCTTGAAAATATTTTCCTACATACTAGATTGTACAGAAATGTATCAGAATACGTGAATGATTCACGTTATGCAAATACCGGTACGACGCAATAGTATATAAGAAGCTATCAATACTTTTATACGGTAAAAATATTTTCTTTATATTTTATTATTCTATGATATGCTTGGATGGTTAGTATTATTCTTTTAAATTAAAATAAAAACGTATAAGGCAGCGGCAATGCATGCAATGCATTTATTATACAATATTGGCTATAAACATATGTAATGTCAGACAATAGAGCTGTCGTCGACACATTTTATATAACTAAAAAAACACAAATGTATATAATTTTAATCTTCTTCGATTTTGAAGCAGATGGTTCCAATGAAATTTTCAATTTATGTAACATTCAAGTTTTGACAGTTGTTTGAGGCTAATTGTCTTAAAAAGACGAGCTTTACCGGTCACCAATAATAATGATTTTAGTATCTACGTAAAGAGCCGAATATTTTTTTTACAAGTTATTGATAAATCGGTAAAATGATTTACCTATCGGATGTCTGAGGACTTAGTTGCAGGATGAGGAGCTCAGAGCGGTGTCTCAGAGTTGCATTGCCTGGGACTTGCAAGCCAAGGGTAGGTAGAGGCATAGAAACCTACATTGTCAGTCCCTACTGTCCGAGGTCCTCTCAGAAATTACGTATTAATCTACATCATACCAGGAAAAGGAAAATACCTTTGTTACAAAATATTCCGGCGCGTGTGATCCAGAACATCGTTTTCAATTTCGATTTATTATCGTTTTATCAAATATAGGTCATGACACTTCTGTCTTTTTCTATTATCACTGGACCAGGACTTACATACATGGACTTTTCGTAAAAGTAGCTTTACATTTCAGGTAAGCCAGAGGATATCCAGTGTTGAGACAATTTCCGCTAAATTTTCAAGACATAGCGTGTTGAGCGGCGGAAATCAACGCCGCGCTTTGTCTTTGTTATCAGGGGAGAAATAAATATAGTTCATCTCACGGCATGGAAATCTAAGATACATCAATGGAGTTAACAATCAGTAGACAGAGTCCGGGGTAAGGGATACTTAGTGATAACAAATAATACAAAGACTTTTGAAAATGTTTAATTTAAGTTCTGCACTTACAGGCTTGAGTAAGAAAGAATTGGATTAGAGCGGTTGTGCTGATATCCTTTTAATAAAAACATTTTTTGAGTAAAACATCTATTACATTGAGAGTTTTCTTTGCTGAATAAGAAATTTTATTGCAAATTCTAATATTTTTTCATTACACAACACAATAAATGTGTTTATAAGAAGGAGTATTTATAATGTAAAATATATTTTTGTACCATATTTGAAAATACATAGAAATCTTTACTTTGTTAACAAAAGCAAGTTCACGCTGTACCTCGCATATAACACCTACTATCAGACGCTGCACCACGATTCCTTTAAATTACAAAATGTAGATTGTTTTATGCCCTTATTTCTTAGATTTCTACATCTTGAAGGGTCAAACCAAGCGTGGACCACAAATGCTTCAGGTATATACCACAAAAAATAAACAGGGTGCTTTGTGCAGTTCAGGTCTACAGGTTCCATGCCTACATTATAGCATTTTATTTTAGCAGTGTATGCAGAAAAATATGGTAAGAAACATTAACACGTGTGTGTTATTTGTGATTTAACGACGCATTTTGTCTCTCTAAATGGAGAAAGTAGAAATAATTTAAGCATAATATTATCAACATATTCTATTATTTCATTTCCTCGCTTTGGTAACAAGACCCAACTCAATCCACCAGAGTTCAAAATCATCACGTGTATTCAGACTGTCCCGTTCTTTCACGATGGCGTTCAACTTTTTGTATATAAAGTCATAAATAGGGAGTTCTTTAAGAAAATATTTTTTCCACACCATGAACTACAAACAAACTTTGTACGAAATTGTCCAAGGTTTTTGGTGATAATATGAAGTTTGGATATACAGAACCAGCGATGCGTGTAAATTATTCTGTAATCTACAGCTTTATAATATTTGTCATAGATTCACGACCGAGTTTTGGTCTAAGGTTGATTTTGAGGATGACTGAATAAAACCAATATTAAATCTGAGAAAGGACGGATGACATGTGATAGATGAAAAAAACTGTCATGAACATATTCTTTTTTTGTTACTATAACATAGATTGCAAATATTTACTAATGCTATAAATAGCTTTAAGCTGTACCGTGTGTAAGGTCGTCGTGGCCCGCTGCCACAAGGGTGTGACTGTGGCCTCAAATCACATGGGGAATTGCTCTGGTAACGAGGTAAAAAATATGTAACAAATAAAAACAATGACAAGCTTATTGTTGTAGTTCATTTCGTACGAAATGAGTGGATATGCCCCCAAAATTAAAATTTTATAGCAATTGTACTTTTTATAACAACTTTAATAAGTTGTACTTCCTGTTAAACTAAAGTCCTGAGATTGATACAGGACTCTCTGTGACAGTTTTTTTTTTGTATAATATTCATAATCAAGTTAAAAATTGCAAGAACTTGTAAGTAAAACCAAAAATACATCCTCGTATGCAAGGTACGTTGAAGTCGTATAAGGAGTCAATGGTTTGTAAAGTGAGTTTCCATTCTCCACTGGTCGCGTTTCATGCTCCAATGGAAGTATTCTACATTCGAGGCACATTCGGGCAAATCTTTACTTTTCTTATTTCAAGCTCAAGTCATATGAGAACGGATAAAAACATATATAATTTTAAAGATAATATATCGGATGGGGTTATAATATGGTAAATTTATATCGACGTTGCCACATTACTGAAGACAGCGGGCTTAAATATGGTGAAGTAAATATTTATGAACAATATAATTTTTATTTTGCTTGATAAGACTGTCTTACTCACGTCCGAATCTTTTTTCAGTGACAAAACTAAACACTGCACTTATTGTTATTCGATACATAGATAAAGTTGTATGCTGTACATACACGACCTTATCACTATTATCTCTTATAGGCAACCTTAGGCTTACACATTTACAAAAAATAATATACGAACCGTGCAGTGTACAGAAGCTGTAGTGCATAGAAATAAAATATTAATAATAAAATTTAAAAAAATCATAAAACATTATAAATATGATTTTGTTTACATATAATATATATTTTATACTAATATATACATACAAATACATACATATATACTAAATATTATTTTGTCTTGCCAAATAGTAATGCTTCAAGGATTTTTTAAAAACAAGAAGCGATTCAGTGTCTGATACAAGGTGACTTATTCCATAAAATGACGCGTTTAACAACAAAGGAACCATTGAAGCATTATGTATTGCACATACGCTACCGGTACCTTTAGCTAGTTATCGCTTTTGGCGCGGAGGAAAGTGAAGCGCTCCTTAAGATAGCGAGGAGTGTTAGCATGGAACAGAATAGGATAGAGAGTGTAGAGGACATTGAAGTATCGACGAATCTGAACTGTCAACCATTGAAGCTTACCACGATATGTAGATACATGATCAAATTTGTTCAAATTAAATATATATATCTAATGCAGAGACGTTGTAGGCGAGTCGAGGTAACAAAGACCGAAGTGGGTTTGATCATGAAACCAATCGTAGCGACGTTCGTACGAGTGCGAGTGCTACACGCGTATGCAGGATACTTCATGATTGTCAATCAAAAGTTAATTGGATTCAGTACAATTAGTCCTCCGCCCTCCGTCCTCCGCCCTCCGCCCTCCGCCCTTGAAGCAAATGACTCTTACAACAACGAGCTTTCGTTGATTGTAGTGGCAAAATGAGATACAACTTGCGGCGAGCGGACGTGGGCGGCTACGCCCGCTTGAAGTATATACATTTTTTTTAAAAATATATTTATGAAATTATTTCCAGTTAAAGGGAGTGAATTCTAATAAGCCATTTTTGCGTGTTGTAAACGTTTTTTTTTTAGTATCTTCAAGTTTTAAAGTTTTGTTGGTCTAAACTGGTATGCGGTAAAAAGCGTAAAGCTGACTTCTTTCTAAAGAACAAATTTAATTCAAAATAATCCACTGAGATTTATATAAATGAAAGTAAATCCACTCGTTACGGAACTGTTAGCCACAGTAGCCAATACATTAAACCTTTGTAGTTTTATAACTCGTTAAAGTTTGAAGACAGCGCGGTGCGGCCGGTAGTATATAAGTATACGGCGTGTGTATATTTCACTGCAAATACGAATTAACTGTGTGTATCTGCGTAAAAGAAATGAGCGGGTAATGTTTAGGCGAAACGGACTCTTCTTCTTCTTCTCTTCTTCTTCTTCTTCTTTATATAATGAGAATCCAGCGAGGTAATCAAAATAAAGCAAGTACCTATATATTTTCATGAAGAAAGCATTTATGATATTTTAAAATGATGCTTCGCAGCGTTAAGTTCCGCCGCTTTACATGCTTTTATGAAAGTGTAGAACAGAGGGTTCTGACTTTACATTCTCTGCCGAGTGTTCTACGTATGCTAGTTAGTTAGTTAGAAGTAAGTACCTAATTATATATGGGTATTGCGTAGTAATTGATTAATAAACAATTTATATTTCTTCACATCTACAACGATATCCTTAAAAATAGCTTTCTTTCATTTCTTTCATATTAGTTAATATGTCACGTTCTTATATACTTGAAAATCTCTTTAGTTTTATTACTGTAAAGAGACTCTAAGTTCCGTTTAAACGAGCGATAAAGAGTCTTAATGCGTACGTATTTCAGTACAAATTTCAGCTTCAGTATACCTTTTTTAATATATTAAGCGTGTTTCTAGTGTATAAAGTACGATTATAC
Organism: Heliconius numata; assembly: GCA_016802625.1. Classification (NCBI taxonomy): domain Eukaryota; kingdom Metazoa; phylum Arthropoda; class Insecta; order Lepidoptera; family Nymphalidae; genus Heliconius; species Heliconius numata. The sequence continues at coordinate 205,619 of JAEBDU010013289.1, read as the reverse complement.
ACATATGTCGTAGTTTTTTTTCATTTTACCTACTATAAATATGCGAGTTAATTTTAAAAAGTAAGGTGGATGCTTAAAAAGTTTTGAAATTTGATGTATATTCTCTCTTATAATAAAGAGTTAGTAGAATGGAGTGCCCCTACCCACTTTGCATCTATTATCTGGGATGATGAGTGCTAGAACTCAACTTAGCTTGGTCTACTAGAGCGCACAAATGTGAATACATTTAATATATTTTCATTCCCCAAGTAGAACCCACTAGTGCCACGTTTAGTATCAGTCGAATGAAAGTAATATATTCCCCATATCGGGAATCGAACACACAAGCGTCTCGTTTATAGTCGCTGTGCCACTACGACGAAAATAATAAAAAAAAATCAAACGAAGCATAATGGGGTCGGCATGCATTGTATATAATCTATAAAATATTTCTTCTCCAGTCACTCACCCTATCCATATAATATTATAGCAAAACACTGGAAAGTACTTACGCCTCGGAAATGAGAGCTCGTAGCTTGCAGAACACCACGCCAAGGCTGTAGGGGTACTGGTGCCAGTACACTGAGAGGTCGTTTGGAAGACCTGCGGACAAGGGGGAGTTGAATATATATATTTACATTACTTTTTTAGCTTTACGCTGTATCTACAAAATAATTTTTAAACACTCCCTTTTCCACGGACCGCTTAATTTTCAAGTATTGATTTGTCTTCTTACGAAAGCGAGCAATTGAAAATTATCCATTTGACTGACATTACAATTCAAAACCAACTTGTAATTCTGACTTCTGTTCATTTTTCATACAAAAATACAAAACACAATAACTAAAATACCCCTCTTCATTCAAAATATGTACTTTATATAACAAACAAATACACAAATAAATTCTAAATTCTTTAAAACAATAATCATAACATTTATTTAAACGAATATCACAAATTAATTTTAAATTATTACAAAACTCTAGACTTTAAATTCATAGCTCATTTAGCATTTAAAAGAAATTTATACCCCGCGTAATCAAGGTGGCGGCGTTCCCTGGCAAAGGCCCATAATTATTATGCCTAATACACAATAATCGCTAATAATTATTCCTGGGCGTGCATTGTATAAAAACTCTGGACTCGTTCATTTAATCAGTTTAATTATGTAAACCATAATTAAACGGTTTTTATAATTATATTAATTTCATTATTATATTTTTGACGCCATTGCGGATTTTTTGTGAGGTATTTTACAAAAAGTTAGTTTTTGTCGTTACATAGTGGGATAACATGTGACTGTAAATTCCATGATTGTAGGTTCAATCTTTATTCAGAAATGTCAACTAGAAATTTCTCGAAAATTTTCAAAACCACAATATTCACAAGCAATCATGTCCAATTTCGCTACAATAGTCAAATTTCATTTATATTATAATTATTTTATCTTCGCTTTTAACGACCCTTTCAGTTGCTATAAAATACACAGCAAAATATAAAATATCCAATTACCCATACAATTTCATTTGAATTGATCAAATTTCTTATTTGAAATGAACCGAAGTGGTTTCAAAAACACACTTTATTTATATTCGTTTGGCCGGTGTTTGAACTAAGGTGTTGCCAGTTTGAATGATCACGAATGTTAAAGGGTAATGAAGGCTTTGTAAGACGGTGTTAGAAATTTCAAAAGATTTTTTTCACTTTTTATCCTACATATATATAACAGGGAAAGCGAAGAAAATTTAATGTCAGACAGACAGGGGTCTTTCACTTTCCGCACGAATTTGAGGTATTGCTTATTATTTGAAGGCAACATCGCATTATATCTAACAACAGGAAAGTGAAAATAAATCCTTCGATTAGAGGAATGTTTTTAGAGAAAACAATAAAAGAAATGTAATACAAAGTTAAGAATGGGTTCAATAAAATTCCTTTGGATTTCGTAGAGTTTTAGTTTTTTGTAATTCCAAATAGGTATGTAAAAGAAACTAGAATAAGATATATTAATCCCACGTGCACCGGACATGGCAGTTCCTCGTGGAAGCGCCATTGTGTCGTGTCAGTGCATTTAGATTACATTTTATGCTACTTTCAAATCCTTTCTGCATTTTCAATATTCACAGAGCAAATTTTATATTTACTTACAGCAACTATTACACCGTAGTAGGTAAAGTACGCCGCGGCGTTGAGTTCTACCATTTGTTTTAAATACGTTTACGCACAAGCGCTTACTATCGTATCTATAAATAATATTTTTTATATCCGATACGGAGAACATAGTGTTAAGTCGATCCGTTTCCCATATTCCGCTCGATTTTCACGACGTCCCGTGTTGAACAGCAAAACACAACGCCGCGATTTGTCTTGTTACCAGCAAGCGAAAGGGTGCTGCGCCACGACGCTTTATTTAAACAAAATATGTTTAAGTAATTTTAATGTTTGGTCTAATGACCTAAATGAAATGGCACTGCGATATCTAATCAATATCACAAACTTCGTCATATCAACTGACATCTAATAGTATGCATTCTCACGCGTGTGTCCGCTCCTGATGATACAAGACAACGTGACGGAAATGAGGAAAAGTTGCAAATTGAATCCGTATCATATATCAAACTAATACGGTTTCATAGTAATTTTGAACTCGAAAGTAAATAAGAAACTGAGTAACTGGGTCCCTTCTATCTACCCTCTAAAACTTACAAGCAAAAATACTATAAATCTGTACATAACGATAAATTCCTTCCAGAGGAGCTGGATGACCGTAAACCCTCGCAGTTTTTGCGACACCTACAGCAATCGGCAGGACCTAATGTTCTTGATGAATTTATTACTGACGTTTGGACAGGCCGGTTACCAAATAATTTGCAAACTATCATTGCGTCGCAGCTGAATGCCCGGTGCGGTCGCACCGGGCATCAAAAGGAAAAGGGGCATCAAAGTCGACAATCAGTTTGTTTTTCTTTGTTTTTTTAGACCTTAGACCATTTTAAAGGGCATCATGTCCTCTAAGCCGCACCGGGCATCAAAAGGAAAGGGGCATGAAAGTCGACGATCACTTTGTTTTTTTTTTTAGAACTCATCATCAGGAAAGGGGCATCAAATCCCCTAAGCCGCACCGAGCAGCAAATACCCTAGCTACGCCACTGCTGTAGCATCCGTATCGAGGCTGGAAAATATATGTGTCTCAGCATTAACTTTGCAAATGAGCGCGCTTACCACTCGTACCTACAACCGCTCTCGTTCACGTTCGCTGGAAGACAGAGCAGTCGTCCTTCATCTAGGAGATCGCACTGTTCGTTCCTCCTTCTTGACCTTGATATTGCGTTTGCGCGTCGCTTCCGCGTGAGGTCACCTGTCGCGATATACGTGCCCTTTTTGCTGTATCGTATCGAGTATACAGACTTTTATTCCTCTCTTGAACTTTCACTCCACAATTATATAGATCCGTAGTTAACTTAGTTGTGGGTTCGATCCTTCTCAGGACAATGTTTATATTTAACTATCGTTTCGCTGCTCTGATAAACCAAATGCGATGCACAAATCTGCCACTCGATACGTAATATCTCTAAAATTGGAGTTGAATTGGCAATGTGGGGAGGGGGTATCTTAGAACTAAATTGGCCCATCTAGCCTCATATGCGGGAAAAAGCGAGTATCTAGTAGTTAATAAAAAATTATAATGTCGTAAAATCAATGTAAAACTTAATAAAAATCAATCTTCGTCAAGTACCCTCAGGACCGACAGCTGATCCTTTCTTCATAAATTCTATTAATTCCCTTCAAATTACGTTTCAATTTCCGATTGTACTAGTGAGGTCTGGTGCGGGCATCTCTTCGAATTCAATAAATTAAGTTTAATTTGCATAAATGTATTTTTTTTAAACCATACATTTTCAATTTTTGTCATTTTTAATAAGGAGCTGCTGCTTGGAATAAAAATAATATTTTTGTGTTGAATTATCTACTAGGGTAGGCAGAAGAGATCCAGCTTTAAGACACTCCGCTCCTCACTTCCTGCCCAATTTTTAAGATATTGCGTAGTAAGACGCTAAACTTAAAGCAAACTAAACTATTAAAATATATTTTCTCACTTCACCAATATTCTTTTAGACAAAATAATACGTGAAATGTCCTCGTGATAAGTTATTCCATTATTCACTTTCCCATTTGAAGACATGACTTGCTGGATGAAGGAAAAACCCTCTCAACTGAGACGTGCCTGAATGTTCATATTTATTAAATGTTTTTGTGTGCATGCATGATGCAAGAAAAACAAATGAAGATATAACGATAGCTACTCTAATTGGCAGAAGAACCACTCCTCATTTTCCATTACTAACAATTGTATTCTACTCGACGGTCCGTGTGTTGCATCAGACGCGGCGGGGGCTTGTAATAACGTCGAATGAGATCGCATTCAAAATTATGACAACTACTTTGACATTTAGATCTAATGGCTCGTAAGGTAAAGTTTTATTACCTAGAAGCCTACTGGGACGTATATTTGTCCAATTTTATAGATTTATAATAATATCTTTTAATTGTGTGGAGAATGAATTATTTTTGCTTACCAGCTCAAGAAACAAGACAAGGCGTAACCTAATATAACACTTAGTTGAGTCACTCAACAGTCAATGTCTTAAAAAATGGGCGGAAATCTTACCTTAAAGCATCAGGTTTTGTCTTGTGTTAGTTGGATAAACAAAGACAGAACATTTTACGTGTTGAGCGGCAGAACTCAACGCCGCGCCTTCTCTTGCTAGAGCATATAAATTAAAATAACTCAGGCGCGGTTCAATTACATCGTATTCTTTGTGCAATATATTCAAATATTCAACAATATCCAATTCAGCTTGGAACACTTCTTCATTAAAAACAGATTAATTCATCAGTATGCGTCCTTATCACAGCCATTTTGTTATTACAATTTCAGTACTGTTGTTATTGCTTATATTGAAATAAAGGGACGAGGAAACTGTCGCTGCTAATTTCTGTAACAAATGCTTTTTAATTTTGTTCGCAAATATGTTATATTTTAGCTTCATATTGTATCACGTATATAATAGTAGTTACCCACGCACTGGCCAATTTTAAAGACATGCTGCTGAGTTCCTTTAGAATTCGGCGGAAAGTGGGGAACGGAATGTCTTGGTTTCCATATTCCTTCTACCTGCCCTGCCAGGTGCCGAATATAGCTTGAAGTCAGCCATCAAACATTTATTCTTGGTCGATGATCTTTGCTTAGGGAAGATTTGTAAACATTTTCTTACATGTTTTTACATTTTTTATTCATTATCATTAACAATGAATAAAAAATGTAAAAAGTAGGATACACTTACAATTACAATTTCGTACTTTAAATAATTCAAAGAAGTGTTGGTTTAAATCTTTAAAGACCTGTATATCTATCTACATATTTAATTAGAAAACATATATATTAAATAAACCATAACAGCAGCCTGAAGCTAAAGCTAAATGTTCAACTTTCCGCATAGCAGGGGCGGCAGAGGTAGACAGAGCAGGCACGTAATCTCCAATATTCGAAACGTTGCGTGCGGAACTCAACACCGCGGTTTGAGTTCGACCAACTTTACTGCAACGGTGATGCTAGAGGTGATGGAACCAATATAGCACGCGTGTAAACGCAGTGTTCTGCCGCGTTCTGTGCGAGTACGTGCGTTAGAAAGTGAATAATAAATTGTATTGAGAGGAAAATATCGAGTTTGGTCTAATCAGTCGTTATTGTTCCGCGCCTCGCATAAATATCGAAGGGTTCATTAAAAGTAGAGTCGGTCGTATGTATCATACGTACTTATACATTTACTTATAGCTTTGTTTCTATTTATATACGGCGAAAGGGCAGGCTTCTATATTACTTATTGTATATATTGTTAACGTACTCGTGTAAAAGAGGGTAGATTTAGGTAAAGAAGACAATAAATCTAGTGTGTAGTGCTGTTATTGAGTGATACTTGTCACTTATTGTAATTACGTAGAGCCTCTGTCCGAGTACGTTGAAAGCATATAGACGGGATGTATTTTTATCGTGTTATTTTAAAAAACGCTAACCGCTTCCGATCTTGGAGATCAGAATATTTTACAATCAATATAATAATAAATATATTTTGATTGTAAAATATTCTGATTATTTAGCAATAATATTTTACAAACCGAACAATATGACTATTAAAACTTATATAAGGTTAACTTATAAAACTTATATACCTTGTTACTTATATATCTTATACATCGGTCCGTCAGACCATTTCTCTCAAGATCGTGATCGTATGTAGCTGAAATAAATATATCAAAAACGCAGGTTTGTCGTTTGGAAACTTGAACAATGACTCTCATGTAAACGCAATTAAAAGTTAGGAGCGTCTATGCTTTGTTTTTGCCGCATACTATCACTCACTTCACAGCGGAATCAAATCCTAAAGCGTACACCAAATTTTGAATTTATAGTACAAAAAAAGGAATTAATAAAGAAAATTGAAAAGTTCTTGATATATCTTCTTCTTGATGTAGTATGTATTGTATTACAAACATACTCGTATTTCATTTCATTCATAATTAGCGTAAGATCTTGAAGTGAAGCGTGAAGACGAGTGACGACCACTGCGGCGACTAACAGGGTGTTACCCTATATTAGCATTAAAAACTTCTACATTCACATCTAAGCTTTCATATATTTTAACTAAATTAAATAGGTACTTTAGTAACATTTAACAGTGGTACGTCCGAAGGCTATAGAAATGGCATTCACCTTCGGTCATTACTACCAATACTGGAGATTGCATTTTTCATTTTTACTATCGTCGTCCTATCGTCTGGGCGTTTCACTTTAGAACAAGTCTAAATGTGATTGTTTTTAAGATTAAATATGTTAGCTCCACGCTGTATCCCGCATATAGCAGGGTTTAGCGGAGGGAATCTAGTTTTGAGATATTCTATTCTCCACTTTTCGCCCTATTTTCAAACCATTGCAAGTTAACTCGCCGTCCTCAATACCGCCGTTTTTTTGTGCCAGTGTGAAGAAATGAAAATAATTAATCCCTTAATAGTGGAATTGAACCCACTATGGTTGCGTTTTCAATTAAACACTATGCCACTGTGTCACGACGTTGTTTTCTTTTACAAAATAATTAGTACGAAACTAAGGTCTTAATAAATTGCTTAAGAAATATCTAACCTTTTCTTTTAACATTTGGGAGAAAAACGCTACCCGATCCCAACTGAGCTTTAGGGAATTTCTATCAAGTCAAAATATTTAATACGTTTATTCCTGTTAAAAGAAAAATAAAGCATGACAAAGAAATGCCACTAAAATAAAAATATTTGTTTTTCTTAATAAAATGTAAGAGAACAATCTCTACGTACTATCTGACGTCTCAACACCTCAACACCTCAACACCGCTACGCTTTATGTATCTTCGTATCTAATTTTATGATACAAATGATATATTAATTGTGACTAATTAATTACAACTGACGTGACTTACCAAACAACAGCAACAGTAGATCACTCAAAGCCAAACTGAACAAATAATAGTTAGTGTCGGTGTGCATCGCCGGGTGTCTCACTATAACTACACACACCGCCACGTTCCCTACGACCCCCGTCACAAATATAAGTAACAGGAATATTGTTATAGGTACGATGCGATTCAAGGGAAGTCGTCGGGGTCCCATCATACACCACAGCATCTCTTCCTCGCTGCAGTCGAAGTAACTCAAGTTGGTGCATCTCGCGTAGAACTGGTCGGTTGTTTCGTTCATACGTAGAAATTCCTCCATTGTGAATTTCCACTTTCTCACATTATATCACTAGATTTTTTTGTGATTTCTGATTTTTTGTTATTTTGATATAAGAATATGAAATTTGTACTTTTTAAGTTATTTTACAGTATTAATTTCGTATTTTTAATAACTTATGGATGATCAAATAAAAGATTTGGGATTACAATACAAAATATTTATAAAAGAAACACATTTACTACCTTTGTTTAACTTGTATCAAAGTACCTTGATGCTTAAAATTAAATTGGAATATATTTTTTAACTAAATAAAGTAATTACCTATTACAGTAATAAATAGAGAGATAAATTATGTTATTGCTTAAGTATTTTATATAAAAATCATTTCTTTACATTATTATTATTATACAAAATAATATATATTTTCAAAATATATATTATTTGCTTTTATAATATTATTATTTTCAGATATAGCAAAAAACTTCATGCGGTAACTTCGTAGCGATGCCGCTACGAGTCTACGAGGCTACGTCCGTAGCGCATCGCGTTGGCACGACGACTGGTTTCCTTTGAGCGTCTCTTTAAAGGACTATAAACATTATTCTTTTCATCTTCACGTTGTATCCCACACATAGCATAGAGAACCTAGGAACCTAGTGTTAAGACACTCCACTAGCCATTAAGACACTTCCGATAACCACATTCCTCCAAATTCTTAAGACATTGAAGAAATCAACATTATCCATTTTCTCAAGTGGGAATCGAACCACATCGTCCTCCTCATAGTCTTTTATGCGACTGCGCTGCGCCACGACGTTGTATTGGAAATTATAATAATAAATATTCATATTATTTATACTTAAGTCATTATTTTTAAATATGTTTAGTTAACTTATAAAGACAATTATGTCGGATGAAAAATTTTACAAAAACTTTAGAAAGCACTTAGTTATTCATTTTTACTTAAGACTTTAATTCAATTCAGTTTTAAAAATATTAATGTCATTTATAAAACCAGCAATTTTTAAGCAAATTGATTTTTGTTTTAAATTTAATGTCACATATTTATTTAATTACTTTAAATCTCTCTTATTATATAAATATTAAGAACTATTAAATAGAAAATTATTTATGTGATTAAATATGTATATTCAATTACAAACACATAACTCATACATATACCAACGTCGGTTAAAATAATTAACTAAATTGGGATCGAACCCAGAACTGTGGGGCTTACTTTCGCACGTTCGGGCCCCAGTGCCACGACGCCACAAAATTATATAGTTTCTTAAATTATTTCAAGTGTTTCGATGTATCTGCCAGGTCCAGGTCCAGGTTACCCCTGGCATTGACAGGGTGTCAAGTGACATAATTAACATAGATAATCAACGGTGTAATAAAATAACATACGAGTATGTAGTTTGTATATAATATTATGTACATACCAATATACTCGTATATCCTATATCCTAAGAATACCGAGCCCTGAGCAATGTGGGGACGACTGGAACAAGCCGTTGCTTTGTGAGAGCAGTTTTATCTTAGAGTAACAATTGTTTACTCTACAGTTCCTTTGTTTTACGAACATCACGCTTTAAGATTTTAGTACTACATAGATTTAGGAAATACATATTTTGCTATTTTTGACTGACTTTTAAATAAGGGAGTTCGACATGGTGTATGAGAATCTGTGTATTATATAATTTCATATGTATGTTTGTATGTTTATTCACAAATTTTTCCGTATGTGAATATAAAATTTGTTCTAGGCAGGCACAAATGTCTACATTTACTGATTCAACTCACAATGCTGCACTTTAGCCTTAATCGGGATTAACACGAGGTCAACAGGAATGTCATTGGCGGAAATTGCGTTTTCCAAATGTGGTAATAGGCGATACGATAGCAGGTCTTTCTTTATTAATACTGTAGAGGCCGTCGTGAAGCTGAAGGTCGGCGTAGTAAACGCAGCGGTCGTGGGTTCGATTCACGCTCAAGGAAATTAATTATTTTATTTATTATTTCCTTGCTCGGGTAAAAGAAGCGAGACGTTTAGTACCGCTACAAATGACGTAATGTCTTCACAGTTTGTTAAAATTCTGCAGAAAGTAAATAACGGAGTGTTTAACCTTAGGTTCACCATACCTACCTACCTTGTTATATGTACCAGCAACATGGCGTGAAGCTGACGTTAATAATTTAAAATTGTAAATAAATTAAAATTTGATAGAATTTCTTCGGAATGGATATCGAACCCACAATATTGTTGTCACCATTTGATGCAATCCCACTACGGCCTAAATCTCGTAACGTACAATATATTTGAGTAATTTAAGAAAAAGAAGCTTTGAATATTAGATCCGTTGCTAAGGATAACTGAGTTTGGATGATGAAAGCAAAATTCACTGGAAAATTACTTTGAGATTTCATTTATACGGACGGACGGTGGAAGCTACCTAAATAGCTTTAAATTAAGTGTGAAGGATATGTCATCTTTACTTGAAATTCTTTGTTACGGTATTAAGAACATATATTGATATGGGTGAGTTGGACTTGCCTTAAAATAACATTGTTAGGTATCTGTGTGACAAAATGGCTGTATTTATTATTATATATGTACATGGAAAGAAGAAATCAATAAAGAAACTTGGTTACAAAGACTTCAATTAATTCCATATCCTCAAAGGTCTTTAGACAAGTGAACCTCAGTAGTCTCTCTGAACTGGACGTTTTAGTTTAATTTGGTACTAACGAAGGACTGTTACAGCAATGTTGTATATATGTATATGTAGTGTCGATGGTGAGTGTCCGTCTGCATGTGACAGGGTAGGCTTAGGAAAAGAGAGAGTAGTATTAACACACTTCTTTCTCCTCTTTCCGATCACGATTGTTTTTTGAATATTGGAGAGCTGCTCGGTTTTTTCTAGATAGCAATGTATTTCCTATTTGTGTCATATGAGATTTGAATTTTTAATCCCTATATTATTACTTCCCATCCTGTTGGCGGGAAGCGGATGGGTCCGAAGAGCTGAGGATCGAGTGTGATGGCGAGAATTGGGGAAGGCCATAGGCCTTAGTCCAGCAGTAGACAAAAGATAGCAAAAGATGATTATTACTTATTTTCACCTATGTGGTCATTTCATCTAATATTACATTAGAAAAAAGTCAAGAATATCAAAATTTATATTCTAACGCCAAAAGCTTTAGTTTTGCTGCCTGCAAAAAGAGGCCGCGAGCGGGCCACTAGTAAATAATGATTTAATATTTTAATAATCACTTTGGTTTATTATTAAGTAAATTGCTGTTAAATTTAGTTTGAACAGTCATAGGTACAGCACGCCCTAGTAACTGTGACTGAGCGCTCTCACACGAACAGAACAGTAGGTAAGCTCTATTATATATAAATGTTTCATGAATATATAAATTTCAGTAATTATTACAACATTGAGGGCCTCTTTAATTTTCCGCGCCCATTAGTTTTGGAACGTAAACAAAAATAAATTGCCGTTTAAAAATTTTACTCTCGCACAATAACATTTTTTTCATCTTTGATATTATTATTTTAGTTTTATGCTATATCAGATATAAGATGGTGGTGAGACACTCCGTTTTTATTTTTCCGCCCAATTCTAGAAGCATTGCATGTTTAGTGGCAAAACTCGTCGCCGCGCTTTGCCTCCCCACCAGAGCGAAGATCTCATTTCCTCGAATGGGAATCGACCCTACCCAACCTGTCGTGTTTACTGTAAAAGTAATATACAACTATTGTTTAGTATAAATATTAGTTACATACTTACATATATGATTCTCTATCTTATGAATAAATTAAATTCTGAGTGCATTTACATTTATTTCCTATAACTATATAAAAATACAAACACAAAGATTTTAGTCAATTTACTAGTTGACTCGAGACTCGGTGCTCTATTGGAGGCAAGGCTGTTGCTTCACGATTTTTTTATGTTCACGACTTCTTCCACTTTTTTGTAATAGATAAATTAAAATAAAAATATAAAATTATAAATTAAATTAAAATACTTTTTAAGCGAAAAAAAGCCTGTGATTTTTTAAAATATCACAAAAAGTAGGAAACTGTTAATTTAAGCAGAAATTTCAGCAGAAAATTATTAATAGATAATAAAAACGGATACGATGCGTACAGAATTATTACGATCGTTTTTATTTTTAAAGAGTAAAAATTTCCAGTTAAAGGGAGCGTTCATTTGCAATCCCGTTATTAATCACTGAGAGGCACTTTGTTCAAACGCATTTTTTTGTAAATGGCCAACGAAATAAGGAGTCATGTAAAAAAATGTTTTTATATTTTTTACAGATTTCCTCGCCTTCCATTAACGCCACGTACACTCTCTCTCTTTATCATGTACAGCACAAGTAAAGGCGAGGCATTGAGTTCTACCACTAAACACGCAATAAGTGGGGAACGGAGTGTCTGAACAATAGGTTCCCTCTGCCTGCCTACGGGACGCACCGTACGGGACAAATACAATATTTTAAAATCCATGTGATAACGCACCTGTCAATGAAATAACGCACTAATGTTTTGTAATAAATCATTGGGCAATAAATCAATGTAATATTTCATTTAATAAGAATGAAGTTCATAAAAGTTAGTTACCACAAACCACAAAGTTACAATAAAATTTAAAAAATCAATTTTTTCCCAATAGCGTTAGTGTCGTTACATTATTTCTTATACAATTCCTATACATATTTTTTGTTATTATTGTGGATAATTATTTTCTATCCATAATTTATATAATATGAATTATAAATATTTTCCCATCCATCCATCCCAATTATAAAAAAAAATATTTAAAAAAAACCCCCTACTGCATAAATCTAAAACGAAAATAAACAAGCCCAATAGTTTCCCCATTAGAATGAACTTTAAATTTTCTTTTTAATTTTATGCAGTCGGGGTTTTCGTTTTTCTAAATATTGTATTAGTTTACGCTTTCCCGGTCGTTAGCACGCGACACTCGGCTCGCCCGAAACGTACACACATATATATCGTATGTGTGTTTAATCATAATTATGCTCATCTCTTAAGTAATGTGCAAGTGTTTCCATTAGACAGTAAGTGCCTTATTAGTTTATTAATGCGATCGTGGTGTCTATACTTACTTCTATACTAACGTTAGAAAGCTGAATGCGCTAATCTCAGGAACTACTGGTTTTTTGGAGAGTTGCAGTTATGTTAAAAATTCGTAGCGCAATAACGAATTTAGAAACTAAATTGAAAAAGTACTTTTTAATATATTTTCATTAGAACCATAAACAATTTAAATCGGGAATACACACGAATTACGTTTGGGACAGACAGAGTATTGGACCCGGAAATATTGATGAATTTTTCAAATATTTTTTAAATAAAAGTACGAGTGAAATTTGGTGCAAAGTGAATGATGGATGGAATGGATAAAACATATATTTTTTCAAATTCCTTCACAAATACTACCTACATGCTCATTATGTAGGTAGTATTTGTGAAAGATATGGTAGATGTAGACTATTTTATTTTTAACCGACTTCTATAAGAAAAGGAAGGTTATCAATTCGACTGTATTTTTTTTATGTGTGTTACCTCATAACTTTTGACTGGGTGAACCGATTTTGATGATTCTTTTTTTATTTGAAAGGATACACTTCAAAGATAACTTGGTGAAAGTTTGGTTAGATTCCAATTATGGAAAACGGTCAAAATTGAGAAAGTTTGTTTTTTTTGGTAAAAAATTGATTATACTGTAATAGTTACAAGCAAAAACTTTTTAAATTGATGTCAGAGGTGAGATTCCTGATCGTTGTATTTCTTTTTAACAAACCAACCTTTGCACAAAAATAATACCTAATTAAATGAAGTTTTACATAGGACAACTTCAACTACTCGGTGACAACCACTACCACCACCATCACCACTCGTTCAAGAAGCATCATTTTAAGATCTACCTATCACTAAAAATCGTAAAATAAAATAATGTTTAACAAAAAGAAAAACCGACTTCTAACAACGAACTAAAAAGTGAAAAATAATTATACAAAGATTTTATAATTTTGAAGTCGGTGTCAAACTAATACTACAACAACACAAGTGCTACAATATGTAATTACTAAGCCTGTTTGTTTTACTTGGCACCGACTTTATTTACCGAATTACGACTAAAGCCTTCCTCCCTTTTAACATGTTGTATAGAAACCTTAAAATAAACTGATTGAAATTATATTTACACTTCAATTTTGATAAGAAGTTGTTCTTTGAAGACAGTATTCTTCTGAATATCCGTATATAATGCACTTACTGCTTCCTTACAAAGCGAGGAACGCAAGTGTCTTTAAGGGAAGCGGAGTTAAGTTAACCCTTAAGGCAAAAAGAACGAACCTAATGAAGTATCAAAACTGTGCGTTTACAAACTCAACGCCACGTTAACCGTTAACCAAAAACTAGAATGTTTTAAATACAATTATCTTAAGGTGTTAAATAATAGTAATACTGCCTTTTATTCTCTTCGAATCTATGGCCTACAGTTCAAGAGGCCTAGAGGAACTTTAATTAAGTAATTATAAAACTTTGAAATTTTAATGTATCCTAGTTTTAAGCTATTGTTATAAATGTAATTATTAAGAATAGATAACTAACCGAATAAGATAATTAAACCGTCGTGGCGCAGTGTCAGAGCTAGTAGGTAAAAGACTAAGGATAAAAAAATAAGCAAATTTACATTCCTATATGAAATTTTAAATTACAAACATTCATGTTGGAAACAAACTCCGGAAAGTATAAATAGCTACTGCGTAATGGAAAACAAATTTTAAATATTTAAGGGAACAGAACGCAATCGGTCGCGGTTTTGTTCATTTTCACGGCAACTTTCGCGACGTTAAACTTTAATGGGGAAATGGAAATTACAACGTAAATAGCGAGGATGTCACAGTGACAGTAACAATGAAGAACTGGCCGGGTTGGTTTGGGTTCTTCTAAAGAATGAGTGAAGAGAGCAAGAGTGAGTGGCAAGACAGGCAGGGGGAGACCGCGTTGGACCTTCGAAAACACAGAATCAAAGATATGAGAAAGTCAAAGTCAAATATGAAATATCCACGCATTTCATATACGCTAGATTCTCTCTGCTTGCCTTGCTATATACTGTTAGCGGTAGTATTCATTATGAGTTTATAGTAAAAATGTGAATATGATTAATTAGAATGAAACGAAAGGTGTAAGTTGTGTATTTAAATAAAGAGAAGTTGTTATGATGTTATTATGACTGAAGATAAAAATATAAATGAAGTACTTTTATTAATATATAATTTTAAAATAAACTTTGTCAATATAATTTAGTAATTTGACTTCAATTAAATATTTTTTGATAGTGATTGTACATTATTCTGTTAAAACTATAGGAAGTTACTATGATATTGTTATAAGATTATAAATTAAATGAAATACTTTTACTAATAAAAATAAAGATTGTTATTTAAAAATAAGTATTGCTAATAAGATTAATTTAACGGCAATTAAATATTCTTAATATGAAATATGTTATAAATGTTGGCAGCACTGAAACTATCTTTATTGTGAATTATGAATATGAGATACATCCGGTAAACTTGGTTTTCGAGGGAAATTGTACCAATAAAAACACCCCAAAAACAAAATTGAGGACAGTCTTTCCGACGTTGTAATACTGCCAGCAAGCTCTAAGCAAACGTTATTAAGTGATAGTTTAAGTGCTAAGTGTTTAAGTGTCAGTGCTAAGTAGAAAGTGTTCATAATAAAGCGATTTAAAGAGTGAAGGTTTATAATTGATCTACCCAGTGAGGAGAAGTTTCTTTCAATACGGGTACTGCGTGAAACTAAAAAAAGTTTCTAGAGTGACCTTTACAAAAGTTGTAGCACTGTCATAAAAACTTGGATTTGACTCTTTACGTAAGTACCTAATTACTTGCATATTTATTTTAAAGTTTTTACATCTCGTCCGAGTTCTCCCGCGAACCCTCTTATAGCATGTTCGCTTATACGTATCATGATCGTTACATAAAATGTGTTAAACTCGGTCGTACTCACCAGTAAGTCATACGAGGCTTATAAAAATGAGATGTAAGTAGAGGCTAACAAAGATATCAATTAACAACATCAAATCAAGTACGTACAAATAGGAGTACCTATTTAATGTCAATTAGTCACAAATGTCATTTCTGAGTGTGAATTTAAGTTTATTTATAGAAAATATTAACAATGCTGAAATGTCAAAACATAAATCGGTTTAGCGCCTAAGCCCTCGTTAACATCCACCGGGAACGGTACGGTACTGATTGAACTTATAATAAGGCCACAATCCTCTTATTTATTGTTTAATATTTATATTTCAGCACTGATCTTCGTGGAAATAACGAAATAACCTAAATAGAATGCGACCAGGAACTTTTGCTGCACACGCTAATAATTAATAATTAATATTGTTAGATGAATGTAGGTAGATGAAAAAGCAGTGGAATTGTGTCAAACGGAGGCAGTTGCTTGCTTGCTTTGCCCTGATTGGAAGGTTTCTGGTGTTGGTGTTGTTGAGTGATACATGTCACTTATTATAATTACGTAGAGCCTCTATCGTCGTTAGAAACATATAGAGATATGTGTTTTTATCGAGTTTTTTGAAAAACTGCTAATAGCTTCCCCTTTTATAACAATATATTATAATACATAAAGAATACCTACTTATATAGCGTATAGATATAACTTTAGAAGTCTTCACTATAAAGCAGTTTATCGCTTACTAGTGTTCCTCTCTTTCCGCCCAATAGTCGAGACATTGTGTCTCAAACGGACAGCAAGGACAGAGGGACTCTAGTGTTAAGACATTCCTTTTGCCACTATTCTCCCAATTTTTGAGATTGATTCGGATTGTCTTAACACTAGGTTCTCAGGTTTCCCCGGCCTACACTGCTGTATGTAGGACACAATAAAAACTCAAATGCCAGGCGCTGCCAGCAACCCCTGCATGCGGCAGTTATTTTACAGCCAGCCATTTGTTACTGTTGAGAAAAGGGTAAGGTTTAATTTGATATATAGTTCACTAGGATAACACATGAGCGCAAATAATCAACATTAAGTGACGTGTTAAGGCCTGCCAACCCTGAGGTTGTGGCTGACCGATAGATGGCAACAGTTTATTTTGCAATTCCTTATGATATTTTCTGTCAAATGACAGAATTAACTAACTAATTAGTATAAGTTTTGTTGTGGTACAAGACTGTGGCACAAATTTTCTTGGCCACCCTGGTGTAATCTACTCTACTATTATGAATCATTCTTAAAAATAAGTTTCATTAAAAAACAGATACCTGATTTATGTCATGGAATGTTAGACCATATAGGCCAATTACCTGAGACCGATTATTCTTCAATTCATACAAAGTAATAACTTAATTGAGCAAAACACATCAGCAACAAAGTTGCAGACCATCAAAGTGTGTAGCATAAAACAACTCACAAATATCAAATATATATATTACCTAAAAGGTTCAGTCTCGATTGTTTCAGCTTTTTCTTATTATTCATATAGTACATACAAAGTAAGAAAGACAGAGCACCAAAATAAAAGAAAATATCATTCATAAATCAAATTTTAAAATTTACTTGTAAATGAAACATTTAAAGTATATATTCTTATTAAAGTAGCATTCTTATTTATATTAAGAAATAAATCTTTACACATATATACGAGTATGTACATTTTCAATAAAATACACTTCCTATATTTAATATATTTCATGAATCTTCACAAGCACACTTGAATATCTTAATAAATAATTGTGACATTATAAGCTTTTAAATTCTTACCTGGAACAAAAAATGCAGTACAATAATAAACAATTGCATGCAACAAATGGCATTGAGTTCTGCCATTCGACACAATACCACCAGAATCCAGCAGAAAGTGGAGAACAGAAGTATCTTACTAAAACAGTGTCTTAACACTAGCCTCCTAGTTTCCCTCTACCTACCCTGCTATGTGCAGGATACAGCATTAAGATAAAAACTATTACAATGTTTTTTAAAATGTTTATACATTTACTTTAAATTCAATTAAAATGTGCAGAAATGTTTGTGGTAAAGTATAAATAGTTATCTTACTTATAGTATGCTAACAACCCAAATGTGGCTTCACCCATTTAAATGTGTTGTTATATTACAGTCAAATTATACAAAATCACATACAAATACATATTCACAGAACACATTTACTTGTACATATTTATACATGAGACCACCATGGCACAGTGGGTCAGTTACAACAACGTCTTATCCACCTATCTAAAAACTATTTACCGAAAAATGTATTAGAATATTTATTATCTTTTTCAATTTCCTACATTTTGTTTTAAGCATAATAAATCACTACAATTTCATATTCGAATACTTGACTATGTCTATCTGTCACAATGACAAGAAATAAGCAAAGTACAAAGTATTAAGGCTCGCCACACACACAAATTCAACATAATACGGCGTCGCGTACTACTCCGTATTATTGACAATATTTCGTCGTAAAATCTGACGCAGTCGTTCAGGTGCTTTATTTGTTTGCGAACGTATTAAATCTAAAATGGATAAAAATTTCGCTTATTTACAAGAAACAGGCAATAATATTTTTTATCAAACATTGGCAGACAGACAGTCTGGATAAAGTAGCTCGTTTTTGTATTTACGAAATTTATAGAACAAAAATTTCTGTTAATAATCGATTCATTCGTTTTTATTTACTCTTTCAGTGCAATAATGTTATCTTTTTTTAGCCCAATTGCAACAGACAGAGAGTTATGCTTTCCGATCGTACGTATGTCTATTTTTTAAGCCCTCCTTACAGTAACAACAATTGTTCGGTTTTTTCTATAATGCCTCATATAGTCGTTAATTGGGATAGGGGGTAGGAAGTCATTGGCTGCATAAAATTAAAAAAATGGCAGTTGAGTTATTTTAAGTATAACTTGTTTCATAAATTGTAATGTCATTTGTAGTTTGATTGAATACAATAATATATATTTTTTAAATAAAACTTTAATCAAACAAAATTAAATGGAAATGTTTATTTGGAAAAATGACAAATGTCAAAAAACTATTTTTACTAATCTAGATATTTTTTAACTTTGCGCAATCGCAAACAGTGGCGCTCTTTCCTTTCTGTGAAAATTAGTAAATAAACAACGTTATAGGTTATTTTCATATTAGAAGCGAAATAAGATTAATTAGGCATGTTACTTTAATAATCTTCATTTAAATATACATATGTTTTGCATTCCATACTGCTATCTATATTTAATTCTGAAGAGTTTTATAATAACTACGTTTTTATACTTCTTCTTCAATATTTATAATTGTTTTGCCGCGCATTTTATCACACAATACTACCAACTTATAGATTAGAAAGATATAGCTTGCTTCATTGCCATAGAAAAAATAAATTATTTTAAGTAAATATGTATAACTTTTTTACATTCATTATAATATTTGTAACATACATTGGTAAGATATTTTGATTTTTTGAATTTTTTTTTTGCGTCTCAATATTTTTTTAATATTTTTACTCTAATAATGAATAATATACTTATATTTTAAGCTTTATATCATAAAAAGTTATTTCGTAAAATAATATCTAAGAATTATTTCTATTTGTTATGACATAGCTAAATATCGGAACATATTAACTTAAACGTTTACAAAAAAATCATAGAGTAGCTTTTAATTCATAATTAATACACTGTGCACAGCCAATAGATAATTCTTGACGTCCGACGCCGTTCTTTCTCCTTTTGTTAAGTTGCCATTGCTGTTGCTAACGCCATTTTTGTTATACACTGTAAGCTGCATATGGTGATTTTTTTATACTCATAGGACATTTGTGTAAGTGCGAAAGAGACAGTTGAATTAGATTGGATTACGCAGCTGTGACTAACCCGAATATTTTCTTCAAAGCTTATTTACGACGTTTCTCATTGTCTATGCTATAGATACGCATCCCGAGCGATACATACGGTGTAAAGCTTTAAGTGACAAATGTATAGTGAAAATGAAGGAAAACGCTGTACTTAAGTGGCAAAAAGTTTGCAACCCCAGCGGCCCGCAACCACGACCTCGCCATGGCCACCGTGCGGTTGCCATAAAGGATTTGATGATAGTTTTCGGCGGCGGAAATGAAGGGATAGTTCACGAGCTCCATGTCTTCAACACGACCACAAATCAATGGTTCGTCCCTGTCACGAAAGGCGAGGTTCCTCCAGGATGCGCTGCCTACGGCTTTGTGGTGGACGGTACACGCTTGCTAGTTTTTGGCGGCATGGTGGAGTACGGCAAGTATTCTAACGATTTGTACGAACTGCAAGCTTCACGGTGGGAATGGAAACGTCTCAAGCCTTTACCGCCCAAGTCGGGCCTTCCACCGTGCCCTCGACTTGGTCACAGCTTCACTCTCCTGAATGGTAAGGTTTACTTGTTTGGTGGGTTAGCCAATGAAAGCGACGACCCCAAAAATAATATACCTAGGTATTTAAATGATTTATACACTTTGGAGCTGTATCCCAATTCATCTATGACTGTATGGGATATCCCACATACTTATGGCCAGTCACCACCTCCGCGTGAATCACATAGTGGTGTTGCTTACACAGACAGAAGTTCTGGCAAATCTTCATTAATAATATATGGTGGCATGAGTGGCTCACGTTTGGGTGATCTGTGGGTGCTTGATGTGGACAGTATGTCGTGGTCAAGGCCAGAACTAGGTGGCCCACCACCCTTACCACGTTCTCTCCACACAGCCACTGTCATTGGACAACACATGTATGTATATGGTGGGTGGGTTCCATTAGTGCCAGACGAATCTAAACTTGCCACACATGAAAAGGAATGGAAATGTACAAATACATTAGCATCTCTTAACTTAGACAGCATGACATGGGATAATATTGCATTGGATAAATTTGAGGAAAGCGTTCCACGAGCCCGAGCTGGCCACAGTGCTGTTGCTATTCAAACAAGGCTCTACATCTGGTCAGGAAGGGATGGCTATAGAAAAACATGGAATAATCAAATCTGTTGCAAAGATCTTTGGTACCTAGAAGTTGGAGTACCACCACAAGCTGGCCGCGTGGCACTTGTACGGGCTGGTACAACTTCTCTTGAACTATGCTGGCCAGCTATGAATACTGTAACTACATATCTGCTTCAAGTTCAAAAATGTGGCAAAGTAACTCCTGCACGTTATCCTTCATCTGCAGAACCAGTGGCAGCACCACCTCCAGCTTCACCAGTTGCTGGACAGCCAGATGCATCAAAAGCTTTTGGACTTATTTCTCCTATTGCTTCTGGTTTGCCTCCCACTGCAACAGACATGCCCACCCGACCTATAGCTGCAGCCGCGTCGCCTATGGCTACTCCTATTGTTTCTACACCCCAGAAAGTAGTGTCTGGTCCTATTAAGATGCCAGCACAAGCTGCAGTTAAAATATCGTCAAATACTCCATCCTTAAAGCAGACTTATCAAGGAAAAACAGTTGTGAAATCCCCGGCAGCAGGTTCCTCTCAACAAATAAAGGTCGCCGCCGTCACGCCTCAAGGAGTCACCAGGATAGTCAGTGGAGTCGGAACACCGAGCAGCGTGCGAGTGTCTACTCCGCAGTCAAACGCACAGATCGTGCTCGGCACAGCGTCCGGCACGTCCGGCACTCCACGATACGTGCAAGTCAAGACGGGTTCCAGCGCCGGCGTACCCGTCAAGTTGGGAAGCGGCAACGTTAAGCTCGCAGGCAATACTGTGCCCCTCAAGATCGGTGCTGCAAACATTCAGGGTAAAATTACAGCGAATAGCGTCCAAAAAGTAGGGCAGGTGGCGACCAACGTACCACTCAAAATCGGCGCCGGAAACGTTAAAATCGGCACCAGCAACGTGCTAGTGAAGACGGCAGGCGGCGTGCCCATCCAGGCGGGCGTCAACATGCAGGGCAAGATGCCCGTCAAGCTGGGGGCCGGCAGCCTGCCCGTCCTTAGCAGCGGCGGCGGCGCCATTCAGATCGCGAGCGGCGCCATCGCGGGCCAGCAGGTGAAGGCGCCCGTGTACAAGATCGTGACGGCCAAGTCTAGTGAGCAGGCCAGCACGGCCAGCTCGGCGGCGGTGGCGGCGGGCGGCACGGTGCTGCGGCAGGCTGGCGGCAACGCCGGCATCCCCGTCATCATCAAGAAGTCGGCGGGCGCGGGTGCGCAGTCCACCACCGCGCCACAGTACGTGACGCTAGTGAAGACCTCCACGGGCATGACGGTGGCCACGGTCCCCAAGATGGCCATGGTGCAGAACCGGCCCGCCGTGCCCGTGAGCGCGGCGCAGGGGCTGGCGCCGGGTGCAACCATCGTGAAGCTGGTATCGGCCAACGCGATGGGGGGCAACAAGATCATTACGCTGCCCTCTAACATGCTGCAGCTGAGCAAAGCGGGCGTGGGGGGCAAGCAGACGATCGTCATCACCAAGTCAGCGAGCCAGGCGGCGCCGGGCGGCCCGTCACAGTGAACGCCGCTGAGCCCCCGTGAGAGACTGTACTGTGGAATGTTATAAAATCATATGAGTTTTGTATGTTATTGGGTCTGCGTAGATATCCTCGTAGAGTTTTTACTGAGAATATTTTATTTACTCTTGTAATATTATGTTTAATGTTGTCTGTTCGCAACCCGCTGGGATCCCGCGTGAAAGTGCATGCGGTGGAAAGTGGACGGAGTACGGAGACGACGACATGTTTAAATATCACTTTTTTAAAAATTATTATAATAATTAGGGTTAAAGAGATATTTCGATTGAAGTTATAATTTTATGCGTTTATAGATTTATTTTGAAATTAGAATATTTTTGTATGTAATGATATATAAGGAGAGGATAATATAAAACTTCAGGAATGGTAATCATGACCAAATACTGCCATCTGGAACTTGACTGTGCAATGTGCCGGGAGTCATCACTGTTTGTGCGCTTGTTGTGTGATTTGTCTTCCGAGCACCACTTTGAACCGGACTTGTGAGTTGTGACACAGGTGTTGTAGTCTATTTAGGGTATTTGACTAATTTTATCATGTATAGAAACAAACTTAAGATATAAAAGCTTGTAACATATTATTTATATAAAAACAACGATTTACATAAATATATTAAAAAATAAAATTAAACAATGACAACCATTTCCATTCAAAAATAATTAATGCAAATTGAATTCTCAACTTACTTTCTTAAGTTATTTATTATGTTTTTATTTTACTTGATTTAAATTAAAATGAGTCAAATACCACACTAGTTCTCAGACAGACATTGTATTGAATAGTAATATATGTTGCCTGACTGGGGTCCGTAGGGAAGCTTGGGGGCATCACCAAGTGATGGCCCCATGCGACTCCAGATGGGGCGTAGGTTTAGTAAATCACAATATAATATGCATTATTTAAGTTTTGACAAACCATTGTTGATGTTGTGGTGTTATTGATATCTGTGGAACGACTTCTTTATATTGGGTTTCATCTTGAGGCTATGTCACTTCCACAGATCTGAGGCCGGGAGCTTTGACTATGAGTGAATTAAAAGCAGAACTTAGAACTTAACTTTTGAATCTTTCATAGCCAGCAGGCATTGTTTGGGGCAGTTGATTCATTGATGACAAAAAAGATGCAGAATATAATTTCATTCCCATTTAAATTTTTTGATTGAACTTAATGTTTTAAATAGCTTCACTATTGAACAATGAAACTCTGTTCTGCATTTGGTATGTAGTCTAAGATAGCGTAGGAGAGAGAGAGGAGTGTAAATAATATAAGTAGGTAAATTTTAATGTTATAGTTTGTTCATAATATGTTCATTTGCTTGAATAAACGATTTGGATAACTGCGGTTTTTATTTAACCAATATTAGAGAGAAGTTACATGTTTTTTGTACTTATGTTCAATTATTAATTTTTAGTAGTTTGTTATTGTTTATCTGTATAGTAGTCTGTCCTTTACAATTAACCGCAGAGCTGTTCATTATTTATTAATATACTTACTAATATTATAATAACAATCAAAATAATAAATTAGTATCACTAAATTTTATTTCTTATTATTTTTTTACATTACTTTTTGATATCTTATAGTTCTTTCAACATGTTACACAAATAAACAGTGAAGCCTTTCATAATTTCTCACAAGTAGGAGTTACAAAATTGTCAATAGGGCAGAAAGTGCAGAAAGAATAAAATGAATGTCTTAACACTAGTTTCTCCGATCACTTAATATTGAGAGAAATAGCTTGCTAAGTATCTGTATTACAGATACTTTACAGATTCTGGAAATAAAAGAGTCTATACATATAACATAAATTATAATTGCATCAGGCCTAACTTTCACCTCTAATTGTGTTCGTGATATTGTATTTAACGCGTTGACTCAGTGGTCGTAAAGGTAGCTAGTAGCGGGGGTTATGGGTTAGATTTATTAGTTTTTAACTTCGCGCTGTATCTCGCATATAGCGTTATAGGCAGATGGAACCTAGTGTTAAGGCACTCCGTTCCACACACTTCCCAATTTCCGAGACTACGTGTAGAGTCGT
This sequence comes from Heliconius numata, assembly GCA_016802625.1. Lineage (NCBI taxonomy): Eukaryota > Metazoa > Arthropoda > Insecta > Lepidoptera > Nymphalidae > Heliconius > Heliconius numata. The sequence continues at coordinate 181,249 of JAEBDU010013289.1, read as the reverse complement.
GAAACGAAGAAATGAAAACAATTCATTTCCTTGAGCGGGAATCGAATCCATTGTTAATCTTAGTGATAATATTAAACAGTTACATTTTTAAAGTCGAAATAATAAAAAGAGGTTCAATTTTAATGTGGCAATTTAGTATTTTTAAAAAAAAAAAATTATGTTTTAGTAAGCTTGGTATGAATTTTTTTCTTACTAAAATTGTTGTATTTTTACTTGAATTTACTTAATAACTATTCCACTTTAAACCTGGTTAGACTATATTTTTGTCTCTGAGTAAATTAGCTAATCAGTATTATTACAAATATTTAAATATCTTAAATTAATTTTAGTTCTGTGGAAATTTCATACAAAAGTAAACAATTCATTTATTGTTATTTATCGTTTACTAGATATTTTAGATTGTTATATTATATTTACATTAGGTATGCGGGATATAACGTGAAGTTGATTTAATTTTTTAAGATTACTGTTCATTTTTAATAATGTTTAGCCTAGTAAAAGTGTAAAGTGAAAATTATATATGTTTTTTATAGCTTCACGCTGAGGAACCTGGGAACCATCTTAACACATAACGTTCCCATTAGGACAATCTGTTCCCATTAAGTCGCTTCCGTTCCCAACTTTTTGATTCCGGAGTCATTGCGTGATGTGTGGTGGAAATTAACGGAAGCTTTGCTTCCGTTACCAGAGCAAAGAAATGAAAATATTAAATATTTAATTTTCTCGAGTGGAAATCGAACCCACCTATCGCGTTTACAGTCCCACGCTTGCGCCCCTGCGCGACGACAGACGTAAAATAATATTTCCGTAAAATAACATACACATAATAATAATTGTAAATTATAATTGTTGTAAAGTTGTAAATGTCGTATTAAAAAGCTGACTTTAATTGCCTTTTAATTTAATGTAATTTAATTATTTAGTATTAAAAATATTAGCATGCAGTAATATTTTTATTTAGCGCCATCTAAAAATTTTTGAGAGAACTTGTTAAAAAAATGCCTACAATAATCATGGAAATATATTTGATTAGAATTTTATTGGCATTATAAATTTAATTTATACTATTTAAAAAATAATTATTTCTAGCTTGTTTACTTAAATATCAAGAAAATACGTTTAAAATTTAGCGCCATCTACTTTGTCGGATACAAACTACTTTGTAAATCTTCATGTGTTGTACCGTTATTAATTACCACCATTATTACTAGATAGAGCTGCGGGTATATTCAACTTCACACTTCAATCCCGCACCTTGCTAAACTTCCATCTTGCGGGCTGCCCGAGAATATATGCAAGTGAATCGTCAGCTTTCTCACTGGGCGCAGTATCAATGTCGCTATCGGCGGCTTTTGCTCCGAATACATATGGCGTCCATATGACACATGGTGTCACGCAAAATTGTCTGCTGCCCCCTATTCTGTTTTTTTTGCGTGTTAATGACATTTTAGAGAATTCTATTGTGTACTGCAGATCGTAGATCGCATCAACGCTCACCACACTTGATGCGGTCAAACGCAAGCCTATTCATTATAAAAAAAAAATACTGCATACGTTGCTATACAGATTGCACATTTAACACTTTAAACTCCGACCGCGCAGTTCCTTTTCTGAAAAACGTCGACCAGTCGAAATAAGTTTGTATCTTCTATTGAGGCATCCCTCAGTAATGTGAAAAGAATCTGGGGTAGTTCAACCCCCAGAAGACTAGTTGGAATCACTAAGAAAACTCTCGTCCTCCCAATATATCGTGATCGCAGTGAGGCCAGTCGAAGTGAGTGACACAAGAGAGTGACTGTAAACGAGACTGGTTGTTGGTTCGATTCCCACTCGAGGTATAAAAAAATTAATTAAATTTATATTTTCATTTCTTCGCTGGTGTCGAGGCAAAGTGCGGCGTTGAGTTCCACTACTCCACAGGCAATGCGTCCAGAATTATGCCGAAAGTGGGGCGCGGCGTGTCTTTACACTAGGCTCCTCTGCCTACCCTGCTGTGTGTGAGATACAGCATTAGAAAACACCGAAAGTAGGAGTAGGTACGGTTCTCATCTCTGAGCTGGTGCCTCCTAGTATCTACCGCATACAACGTAGAACTGTGCGAATCGTTGGGCATCCAATAATGTTAGCGTAGAGACGTCTCCTCGCTTTCCATTCTCTACTGCATTTATCATGGAGAGTGTTTTGGGCAACTGTTGATGAATTCTCCAACCACACAGTACGTTACAAGCTCCAATATCATCCACAACACCACAAACCGTGGCGTTGAGATCCGCCATCCGACAAACCATGTTGCGTCTTTCCTTGTTCTCTCTTCCCTCCTAGTTCCTACATGCGGGATACAACGTGAAACCATAACGTCGTTGCATGTGAAAAGACAAAATTAAATTATTTGAACGTGAGATGTGAGAATTTCTTGAATTAATTATGTAACAACAGCTCGATAATTATTCAGAATCACGACTCAGTGTTGATATTGGAAGTGCATATAAAAATCTTTTAAGTGTATTTTTCTATAAGTAGGTAGTCTGTTCTAATGTTTGTCTTATAATTTCTCTACAATTTAATTTTTGTTGGTAGAAATAGAAAGCCTCTTTACAATCTCTTGTTGTCCGTATTTTTGTTTAACATAAAGTCAAGAAGATTCCTATAATAAGGCCTAGATTCCGGTAACAAGGCAAAGCGCGGCGTCTAGTTGCGCCACTCAACACTCGGCGGAAAGTGTCTTAATACTAAGTTCCCTCTGTCTGTCTGCCTGTCTCGGCCTCCCACACTGACTGACTATCATACCAGACGTGGAGGTGGTAGGTGTATATGAGCAATAGGGTAGCTAAGTGCAGTTATTCATTTAGTGGCTTAATGTTTATTTGACGTACTTCAAGTAACAATAAAGAGCTTTCGTATGTATTATAGTGAATTAAGCTGCGTGTTACATCGGCACGGCCGCGACGCGAGTCGGTGTACGATTTTACTTATGATTAGCTTTCGCTTTCTCTTATAAGTGGTTTCTACTGAGCCCCAAATAGTCGTGAAGCTATATGAACTCGCCGAACCTTACCTCGTTATCAGAGAGTAGCAATCGAACCCACAACCTGTCACGTTTACAGTCGCAAACTGACTCGGGGAAATGAGCTATTTCAATTTTCTCGCTCTAATCATAAGACAATCCGCGGCGTTGAGGTCCAAACGGAACGAACGTCCGTGACGAACGGAATCTCTTAAAACAAGGCTCCCTTTGCTTACCATGCCGAACGTGAGATACAAATTTGAACCAATAACTATCAAAAAAGCAGAGACCAACTGAGCCACGATGACGTTAAATAAATGGAAATTTCAACGTATAGTACTCGGAGATTACTCAGAAATAATATTATTTATAAATTGTATACTAAACATATAACAATGGTTTCTTTCACAAAATGTGTCTCTTATCATTATGTATCTAAGTGAATTGTAAAAGAAATATTTTACAAATTTTTGTTAATAATGTAAACATGATGGATAATTATTCTTGCTTTTTTTAAGAAATATATTAATGATGCTAGTGAGCTACCCGTGGCACATTTGGAAAGACTAAGCGGACCGGACTAGGCGCGATGGTTGCGGGTTCGATCTCGCCGCGAATTATTTTTTGAATATTTAATTTAATAAATATGCTCTCTTGCCAAATGATAATTCTAACTTATTCTCTCCGATAAATGTTAATTTTTCATTATAAAAACAAACAAACACATAAATAAAATCAATATTTTATTACAAAATATGTTACAAAAGAATTATATATTTTTTTAAAAGGTAGCTTACAGATTTTTTTCACATTTTATACCAAATTACAGTAAATAATCATCAACCAAATAATAAATATACATATAATATATTTTAAAGATACATAAGTAGTAGGCAGGCACGTATACTCGTATATCTACATTTGTTCATTATAAAAATAACACTAATTGTGGTCTGAAACTTTTTGCTTGGTTTTTAACACATAAAATCTCTCCTTCCCGGAGAAACTTCGTCAGTAAATCTTCTTTCGGAGGCCAGTCGTGGCACAGGGGTATAAAGTGTGACTGAAAAACCGACTGGTTGTGGGTTCGATCCCCACTCGAGGAGATGAAATATTTTTTTCAATTTATATTTCCATTTCTTCGCTCTGGCGTCGAGGCAAAAGCGCGGCGTTGAGTTCTGCCACTCAACACGTAATATCCCCAGAAAGCAGATAGTTGGGAACGGAGTTTCTTAACACTAGGTTCCCTCTGCCTACCCTCCTACTCTCGAGACTATGAGAAAACTTCTCTGAATGTTCCCTCCTTCCTAATATACGTACTTACCAAATTTCAACTTTATAAGTGTAGTAGTTTCGTTTGTTCGCTGTCAGTCAGTCACTCGGTAGGGGAAGAGTTTTAAGAGTTTTAACTAATTTCTGATGTCACAGCTGAAAGTTAAAGTTAAGTTCAGTTACGACTTACTAGACTTCTATCTCTTTCTTTTTAGAATAAATAGGGAGAGACATCATAGTGAAACTTATATATCTATTTATATATGTAACTTGATATCACTTACTAGGCTTAAGAAAATTATAAAGACAGTTATGATTCAATTCCTACAAATTTATGCAGGAATTCGTATTAATTTAACGAAATTTTAATTATAAACGACAAATATGAGTGCTGATGTATAAAAGTTTAAAATAGATGAAGATAGTACAAAGAACATGTAAGTAGATGTCTATCCCATGAGTCCACATGAGATGACGCTCATGCAGCTCCTGCTGGAGGTCTCGGGCGCGGCGGCGACCACTCGCTTCTTCTTTTTCCCGTTCGCATCGTATTTCTTTTCTTCCTGTAAATTTATTTTATTTATTAAATGTATATTTTAGGGCAATTGTGACAGTTCTATTTTTTAGGTTCTCGCTGTATGTCTCACAATTTTCGCCTGTACCTAGTCTACGCTAAATCAAATCATTTTCCTGAGTCGGGAGAATCAATCACCACCGCGCCACGACAGTTGTATAAGGCGGAACTACTTACGAGTGCTCTAGTGTGGAAGGTACTCGGGCTCATATGTAACATTGTGCAATAATCTATTTATTTGTTATTGCACAATGTTACATATTTATTATTTACGCAATCAAGAAATTATTTTTAGCTTCATCCTCCTTAGCAGGGAGAACGGGGCGCCTAACACTACGGTCTCCGGGAGTCCTCCTGCTTTTTACGTGACCTCTAGTATCATCGGTAGGTACTATGTTCGCGAAAGTCTCTTCCTGCCTCTTTTATCTCTCTTTCTAGTTCGATGATTATAGGTTTGATTATAAAACGTTGTTTCAGTGGGATAAAGGGTAGGTAAATTAGTCATTGTATTTCCAACTCGATTAGATGTTAACTGGTGAATTTTTAGGCGACAAAAATTATTTTTCTTATTTCATCTCGATATTACATTATCTACATAAATTCTCATTATACAAATTATATACATATTTAAAAGAATATCGTTGACTACATCTAATCATATCTTTGTACCGTATTTGAGCACAAGTGTAAACACTTCAGGCGCAGTACTTCAGAGTACTAGACAATGCGACGTACATTTGTATATAAATTAACAGCTTTAATGTAAGTGCACATTAATTGTTTTACATTATTATAGAAGATGGACTTCAAGAACAAAGTCGTAATAGTAACAGGGGCCAGTTCCGGCATCGGAGCTTCCATAGCCGTGGCGTTTAGCGCCGGCGGAGCGAATGTCACCATCGTAGGACGGAATGAAGCAAAACTTGCTGCAGTCGCCAAGAAATGCAAGGATGCACTAGTCATCCGTGCTGATATATCAAAAGAAAATGATCTACGCAATATTATTGATGAAACAATAAAAAAATTTGGCCAGCTAGATATTTTAATCAATAACGCCGGAACAGCTCTTGGGAATGGAGGTCTAGTTGATGGTGAAATCATGAAATACTACGATACGATTATGAATGTTAATCTGAAAGGTGTCGTCCATTTAACTAGCCTCGCTGCTCCTCACCTGATCAAGACTAAAGGGAATATCATCAATATATCCAGTATTGCGGGACAGATGCCACCCTTTGGAGAGGGGATGATAAATTATTACGTATCTAAGGCTGGCTTGGATCACTTCACTGTATGTGCTGCTGTAGAGTTAGCTCACCATGGAGTAAGAGTCAACGTCATCAGTCCTGGGCCAGTCACCACGGATCTTTTGATCAACTCTGAATCTTCCATAACTTGGGATGATTTTCCGCAAAAAACTTTGTTGAACAGAGTTTCGAAACCGGAGGAAATAGCAGATTTAGTACTGTTTCTTGCCAGTGCCAAGGCAAAGGGTATCACAGGATCCAACATCGTGAGTGACAACGGTATGCTTATCAAGAAGGGATAATTTTAAAAGTATCTATGTAATGTAAAAAATATAATAAAACATTAAATAATTTGTTTTGTGTTTATGTGCATATTAATTTTTGATCCATTTGCATGTATATATTAACCTATTTAATAATATAATAATAATATAATAAAATCTTTATTTCAGACATAGTCCATATAAAATTTTGTTAGTATACATTTGCTTAACCTACACCTACACCTGTAATATAAAATAATAAAAAAAATATTTAAATTTATTTTATACTAGTGGGCTCGGACGCGGCTACGCCTGCGAAAATATAAGCCTAAATAATTAAAATAAGTTAAAAAATAATAATAAGTGGAGATTTATTATTAGAAAAAATATCTGAGTAACCGAAATGAACAAACAAAAGAAGGTAAAGTAACTAAAGGAAATTCTTAATATTAGAAAAAGTACCTAAAGTTTGCCCCGTGCGCGCGTTCTAAACATTTTTCTATATTAAATAATTATTAATTTTTGCGAACAATATTAAATAAAATCCCAAATAATTAAAATTATGATATTTTAAGTGTATAACATCGGTATAGATAACCGAACTGAGATAAATTAATTATAAACAGCAAATAATTACATAAAAAATAACAGTAATTCGAAAATATATAAAAGTTTACAAAACCATCAAAGTCATCTGCCCGTTCGCGTCGGTCATACTATTATATACCACTCGTAGGTCATTTGGAATCAGTGACATCTTAATTATTTATTAGAATGTTATACAGTAAACTATAATTTCCATCTAGATGAAATGCTAAAAGTGACTATTATATTTATTTTCATAAGGATGAATATCAAATTATAGAAATCATCTAATTTTTATTAATCTATACAAATCTATATCGGCGCGCGCCATGTATGCATTAAGCAAACTCACTTTGGGTGACGTTTTCTTAAAACAACAAACTTTGCAAGCCGTTGCTTAGCAACGCGTAGCGACGATTGTTATTAACATGGCGGAATAAATTGCATGTCAAATTCATTATTTAAATATATTGGTATATATCGAAAATATTACAAATATGAGAAAAAAAAGTATCCTATGTTCATCCCGAGACCCTCAAGTATCTCTACATGAGTATTTTATCACAATTATATTAGCGGTTTGGCCCTCATTGCGTAAAAGACAGACAGACAGACAGACAGACAGACAGACAGACAGACAGAGTTACTTTCGAATTTATAATATAGGTATGGAGGTATGGATAAAGAACGATTTTGTCTTGTTACCAGAGCCAGGAAATGAAAATCATTAATTCCCCGAGTGGAGGTTGAACCCACAATCGTCGCGTTTACTGTAAACTAGGGCTAGGGTGAGCGAGAATATTATGGTAAATATATAAAATATACCTCGATAATTTCCCCAATTTTGTGTTTGTTTAATATCGTGCGTGCGTCCGAGCTGTGACCGACGTCATCGAATGCCCCGGTCGCATCCTTGCCTGCTTCGTCTAAGATCACGTCTCCGCCGGGATGCTGCAAGTATGTCATAACAATTATTATAGCAGGATAAACAGCACACGTCAGGACACTCAGTTCACCACATTCCGACAAAGAGAGACAAAGCCGCACTTCGTCTGCTAGTTACGCCTCCGAATGGAAATCAACCAACATCCGTCGCGTGTAGGATGCTCTACGACGGCTTCGGTACAACTGACTTGACTTGAATCACCTATGATTTGATTTTTTATACATACTCAGTTCTTATTTTGTTTACAATAGTACTTATTATTTATTGTTGAAATTAACGTATCGTTGAACTCGCGTCTTTTTAAAATGTCCTAATCGCGAGCTCATGGTATACTTACTTGTCAGGTTGCTCGGACAGTTTCCAAGAGGCACATGTGGTTGACTGTGATCACCACCAAAGCAACGATACGTACATTTTAAATTATTTACATTAGTAATGTCAAACTCAAGTGAAAGAAAAGCGTTTAAAACACTTCTAAAACGTTAGAAATGAAAGTATGTAACTTTCGTTTCTCAGCTCATTTGCATCTTCAATACTCGGGACAAGTGGGTCTACAGTTTGTTTTGTGCCAAGTTTTTTCCCCATGTCTACTACCCTATAAGACGAAGTAGGTAGTAGAGGTCATATAATGTTGAGCATTTATTCTTCTGCAAATTTCATTTTGAATTATAAACTTTATAAAATTTCCGAACGCTAGGATAATGTTAGCTCTACTAGTTTTTAAATGACACCTCACACACAGTCATGAAGAGAGAAAAACCTCTGAGACCATTAGAAATCGCAAGCTCCGAGCGTGGTCCTGCGGGACCTGAACCTAGGCGGAGAAGCTTGCAGCCGTTGAATATGCTGAATTGAACCCACAACCACGCGTCAATTTAAAAATCCATTGTGATATACATATAGTAATATGTGGAAAAAAGAAAATTGCCTTGAGTAAATTTGAACTTATGTCAAAAACGTGTATTTACGTATTTAGTAATTGGCCCACAGTCCATTACAGTTAAGAGTTTAAGATACGTGAAAAAAAGAGGAGCATACCTGATTTACGTAGGAAGTGACGTCATAAACGGAGTCTTTGTATATGAGCCAGAGGGGCGCGCCGCCCCGCCCGTTGCGGCTCGCGACGTCCGCTACTGTGTAACTCTGCTGTGCCGCCATACTGGAACTTATATTAAAGTATATTGTTTTTGGAACCCGTATAGGAGCACTTTGTTGCTCGTCCATCCGGCTGTCAAGACCATTTATCTCGAGATCGCGTAGGGGTTTCAAGCTTTAATAATATCAAATATTTAGGTCTTTGCTCCCTCCCTGAGCTTTACTCAGAAAAAAATCAAGTCTTAGGGTACTTCCCATGGGCCTACAGTTATGTAATTTGGCTCGAACTGAAATCTTATAATATAAATAAAGAAGAAAAATTGATAAAGGAAAATTTATAAGTATTTAATATAAAAAAACATTACTCACTTATATTTGTACTTTATTTCATACAAAATGTACAGTATAAATTTTACTTCCCGTTGACCTACAATCCTGAAATTGGTACGGAAGCCTCGGTGGGCAAGTCCAACGCGCACTTCACCGGTATTTTTTTTTAGCTATACACTTTTTCCAAGATAGGCAGACGAAACGTAGAGAAAAAATATGAAAAAATATTGTACTACTAAAATATTTTTGACGCAACATGAATTATCGTAAGAATCGCCTTTAAAGCAAATAATGCAAGCCTATGTTGGAAGGTCCCAAACTCCAAGACCATACGTTCCCCACTTTCCGCCAAATTGTAAAAGTCAAGACAGTGTGTGTTGATTGGAACTAAATGGGCCGCGTTTTGTACAGTTGTTATACATATTACATATATGTCTATTGTTTATAATATACATATGTATAAGTTATTCAATATCAATACACGTGTACTAGCGTCATTAATTATAATCTTAATCGACTAATTAGATTACCAAGCTTTAATCGTTTATATAAACTTAATTATCTCTTATCGTTAATATTATATTAAAATATATACTTTACCAGTATTATATTATTTACTTATAACTTATTATATCAAACATATATGAAGATCATAAGTTTTCAGAATTTTTTTTATGTGTTTCATATTATACTACTAAATTCATTCCTTCGCGTAGCTTGCTGCCGATCAGCTGTGTGCACAAAATACTGTCTATTTCTCAATTTTAAATTAAATCTCTTCATAGGAAAATCGACCTTAAAGTAAAGTTATAAGACTCCTTTTATAATAAACACCCTCTTCAACTATAATATAACCGGTTTCTTTACCTTACATTGACGAGCCATTAGTGCATAGTGAATATAAAATTTTGAGATGCAGCGCTCACCAACGAAAAAAGACGGTAAATATTCCTCTCAACCGGACTTAGCATGTTTGAATAAAATTGATTTGGAGCCATTGGTGCCTGGGCGGAAGCGCAAAGAACGCAGTGAATTTGAAGATTTAAGGAATGAAATTCACCTCTTAATTACAACTATCAAATCTGGACAAGAATCGAAATTTGATAAAATCACTAAAAGTATCGAAGAGCTAAAGGTACAGAATAATATTCTTAAAAATCAAAATGAAAAAATTATAAGTTGTAATGAAAAAATAGAAAATAAACTGATTCAAACAACTGAACTATATAGTGAACTTAGGAAGTCTTTGGAATTACTTCAAGATGACTACATAAAAACAACTAATAAAGTCACTACCTTAGAGGAACAGATAGAAGAAATGCAGCGTAGCCAGCGTAGTTCATTTATTGAAATAACCACACCCATTGCAGATAACGAAAATGTTCATGAAATAGTAACAAAAATTCACGAAGCAATTTGTCTGAAGACTGTGGACGAAAGTATTAGGCAATGCTACAGAATGAAGTCAGGTGCAAAAAAACCGATAATTGTAGAATATAAAAATGGGGAAATACGTAATGAAGTTCTAAAACTTGTGAAATCGTACAATAAGAAACATAATGAAAAAATGAGCACAAAAGTTCTCGGTAATCATTATATAAAAGAACCTATTTACATAAATGAATTTCTCACACCTAACGCAAAAAGGCTGTTTTATCATACCAGGCAGCTACGGAAATCGTACGGCTTTAAGTATAACTGGATATCTGGAGGGAGAATATTTGTAAAGAAAAATGATGGCGATCCTGCTCTTCTCATCAAATCATTGGAACAAGTAGAACGTATTAAAGTGGAAGGTACAATGTGACTAGTTCGGATTTTTATATGTTACAATTTGCTTATTTTCTCACTGTTCATGTTTGTTATTTTGTATAAGTTATTATCAGTAATATTTAACCAATACTTAGTTTATATCATTAGCTGCAGACTTAATATTATTTACTCACACTACACATACAAATTTAAAAATTACACTTCTAGACATTTACACAATCACCTCATTCATACACATAATACTCCATACACTCAAAATAAAAATGCGTTAAAAATATTCAATAACATCCTTATATGCAAGTTAACGTCATTCTATCGCTGTGGCTTCTTTAAAATCGACTATTGTTTCATTACTAATGTTTGACATAAAAAAAATAAATGCCGATATTGATAAGAATATCAATGTCGGTACAGCAATAGTGACGAGTGACGTTGCACAGTGCAAAAGGACATTACAAAATACCTGTAATAACAGTTTACGCATTTTAACACAGAATATCAGAAGTATTAATAGAAATTTTGATGAACTTATAATTCTTCTCCAACAAATAGAAATAGAATTTGACATTATTATACTTACGGAATGCTGGCTCTCTAAGGTAAATCAACTCCCTATATTATCAAATTTTAAAAGTTTTTCTACAGTACGGAACATAAATAAAAATGACGGTGTTGTAATGTACATAAGAAAATCCTTGCGTGTAACGGTAATAGAACCACAAAATACCAGTGAAATAACATGTATTATTGCATGTTTAAAAGATATGAGTATCATTGGCGCTTATAGGCCACCAGAATTTACTAAGTTAGATAAATTCATACAATCACTGGATTTAATCTTAAATGATTTTAAACAAACTAATTTAATATTAATGGGTGACCTCAATATAGATATTAAGGATGGTTGTAATACTTCTAAATGTGATAGTTATCTAGAACTTTTAGCTATGCATGGTCTAACTGCGTCACATAATTATCTTACTACAGAGAAAAGCTGTCTCGATCATTGTTTTGTAAAATCTAAACTCCCAATTGTAACTATAGTATATCAGTCGACTATAACGGATCATTCAAGTGTCATTGTTTCGCTATTACAAAATAAACCTACCATACGCTCGCAAACTAAATATGTTGAAAAAATAAACTATGTAGCTATATCTAACGAATTAAAATGTATTGACTGGAACGACTTATTACTAAATTTAAATGCAGATGAGGCAACTGATATATTTTTAAATACTATTACTAAAACAATAAAATCAAATACATTAAGAATAAAACTATCATCGAGGAAAAGAAACATTAAGGGATGGATTACGCCTGGTTTAATTAGATGTATAAGACATAAAGATAGACTACATAGTAAATTACGTAAAGACCCCAATAATGTTATTCTTAAAATCAGTTATATTAGATATAGGAATACTTGTCGAAAAGTTTTAAATGCTGTTAAACGATCATTTTATAAAAATAAATTAAACAATAATAAACATAACACAAAACTTCAATGGGATTGTATCAAAGAAGTATGCAATTTGAAAAAAGAAGAACATATTCCACTAGAATTACTCGAACTTACACACCTTCCAAAAGAATCGATAAACCAAGCAAACCTATACTTTGCCAATGTTGGCGAAACTCTAGCAAATGAAATACTCGATAGAACACAAATGACAGAAAGTAAACTTTTACAATTGCAATCACAAAATAATGATCAAGGTAGTTCGTTTTACCTTCATCCAACTGATATATATGAGGTTACTAATATTACCAAATCACTTAAAAACACCAACTCATGTGGGTGGGACGGAATTACATCTATATTTTTTAAAAAATTTATAAACATTTTAGCTGAACCCATTGCTTTAATCACTAACACCTGCTTTCAACAAGGGATATTCCCAAATTCATTAAAAAAAACGATAATTATTCCAATATTTAAATCTGGGAAAAAAGAGGAAATCTGTAACTACAGGCCCATTTCTTTACTACCAACACTTTCCAAGATAATTGAAAAAATTGTAAACAATCGTCTAAAAATATTCCTAACGAAAAATAAAATATTAGCCCTAAACCAATTTGGGTTTCAAAATAATAAATCTACATCTGATGCTCTAAAATCTTTAACCTCAAATATAATAAGCCTTTTAGATAACCGCGTCAAGTGTATAGGAATATTTTTAGATTTAAAGAAGGCATTCGACACTGTCTCTGTGCCTCTATTATTAAAAAAACTGGAAAATGTGGGTGTACGTGGCCTTCCACATCAATTGCTTACTAGCTACTTAACAAACAGAAAGCAAATGTTAAGTATTAATAATTTACTAAGTGATGAAGCTAATGTCAAATATGGAGTGCCCCAAGGAAGTACCTTGGGGCCTACACTCTTCCTCATATATATAAATGAACTTTGTCTTTTACGACTAAAACATACTAACATAATAACATTTGCAGACGACACTGTATTAATTTCACAAGCAAACTCTTCTGAAGAAGTTTATAGAAATGCCAATAATGACTTCAGTGTGGTAATGAAATGGCTGGACAACAATTTGCTCTCGTTAAATATTGCCAAGACCAAGTACCTAGCATTTTGTATACGTGAAAAAAAATACCCCGACCAACACCAACAAGAATCACTACAACTAAAAGCACATTACTGCAGACTTGACGATTCTAATTTAATATGTAACTGTCAAAAATTAACACAAACACAGAGTTTAAAATATTTAGGAGTTGTTGTTGACCAGCACCTTTCCTGGAAAGATCACATAAATTTACTGTATGGACGAGTCAAGAGATTGATTTCCATTTTTAAGAATATACGATACATATGTGATCTTCAATTACTGAGAAGTATTTATTTTGCGCTCTGTAATTCATTAATAAGTTATGGCATCATTGTATGGGGTGGAGCCAATAAGACACTATTATTGAGAATAGAAAGGGCTCAACGTGCTATTCTTAAAGTAATATTTTTCAAAGATTATAGATACCCTACTGACACACTCTATAAAGAATTAGCAATGTTAAATGTAAGGCAAACATATTTATTGGCAATTTTAAAAGACCAACACAAACACTCAATCGTGGGAACTCATAATCAAAGAAGACGACAAGACCTAGTGTTTGAACTTCCCACAGTTAAATCAGCTTTTGCACGGAAATTCTATCTCTCTCTGGCACCACATATTTACAATAAAATATCCAAATCCGTAAAACTTAAAAACCTCAATAATTATACATTTAAAAAAACAGTTGACAAATATCTTAAAGCACTAACATATAATGACACAGAAAAATTTATTAAACTAATATAATCATACTTAATACTCGAAAATGTTGGAAAAAATTAAACTCACTCATCACTAAAAATTAATCACTTCAGACATACACACACGCATATACACACACACACACACACGCTCACACACACACAAACAAACACACATACAATCATATTTACATTTTACATATATATATATATTTCCGTTTTATATTTTTATTTTACATATAACTTTCTTAGCGTATATTATATAATTCTTTCATAGAAGTTTTTATTATTATATTTTAATATTATCAAGAAAATTCAAACAAATAAATGGCTGCATCTAAACTTTTTATATGTACTACATTAGTAAGAAAACAAGCATGCGAGGAATACTATCCTACCGTCATACAGTAAAACTAGTTCGGAGGGTAGTGCTAATCAATTATTGTTAACTTAACCAAAATTGTATTACTGTTAATTATACGCCATTTATTGTAATAGGTTAAGGTTTATATATAAATAAATAAATAAATAAATAAATAAATAAATAAATAAATTATTTTTCATAAAAGTGCTCTGTGGCGTAGTGACAGTGTGTTAGTGTAAATGTGATAGCTATGGGTTCGACTTGCAATCAGGAAATTGAATTATCTTTATTTTCCCGCTCAGGCCGCCACTCTACACGCAGTCTCCGGATAGTCTGGGAAGGGAGAACGGATTGCCTTAACACTAGGTTCCCTCTGCCTTGCCTGATGTATGCGAGATGAAAAGCTCATATTATTAAGACTAATAATCGAAAATCGAATTCTATAATATAATTAGGTGTGACATCCAAATTGGATACTTTTTCATCAATTTGTAGAAGTTGTTTAGGACTTGTACAATAGGTTCAACCGGTGTCGGCGCTAGTCTAGTGTCAACTGTCAGTCTCCTAGTTACCACTACGAATAATTAGCCCGACACACGGTATATTTAGCGGCGGAAATTAACGCCGCACAGTATGTTACTAGAGGATAGCACTGTAGAACATAATATTTTTTTTTAGCTTCTCGCTTTACCCCGCACAGAGCAGAGTAGGCAAAAGAAACATGGGAACCTAGTGTTAAGATAATACGTTCCGTACTTTTCGCTGAATTCTGGAGATATTGCGTGTATTTTTCTGAGTGGGAATCAAACTCATAATGATCGCGTGTAAAGTACCACGCTTGTGCCCCTGCGCCACGAGGGCCTGAAGTTAATATGAAACTAATATAAATAGTATTCCTTACCTCCGTATCCGTATTTCCTATATATGAAAATATAATATGTAATTTCCCTCACCTCAGTAGTTTCCCCGACGCGTCCACGCAACGACTGATAATGTGCTGCGCTGATAACGTCTCTGTCACATTTTTTATCATTATACTTGTTTAAAAATCTTTTTTCATATCGAGTGCCGATGATGTGAGTCAATAATGATAGACAACGTAGATAATGAAGAGAGAACCATGTTTGTAAATTTGTAGAAAACATTTTAAATTATTAAAAGTAGTAAAGCCGACGGAAAACTTAATTTACTAGACTATTATTTTGATTAATTTCTTATCGAGTCACACACATAAATATTAATAAGTTTAGGTGTAATAGTTAAGTCGGTACAGACTCCGAACACATCGTTCTTATTTTGTTTGTTATACTATTTCTTGTCCACGATCCGGGCTGTACCGTTTCCTGCCTGTGTGCCAGTCAGACAGTCACTCTTTCATCGTTAATCCTTCATCAGGGACTACAAGAGTCAAATCCAAAGTCTCCCGTATTTAAAGAGACCACCTCAGCCTGCACCCGGGTCGCACGTCCCAGGGTTGACTTGTGTCATAGATAAAGATTATCGAAGGAAATCATAATTATGATAACGATATAAATTATAATCTTATCAGATAAATTGTGGTTAAACATTTTTCAATTTCAGTGCATCATCGAAACTTATTAAATTTCCAAAACTCTTTAATTACATATTTATAAAATGTTGGTGATGAATTCTGCTTAAATAAAATATACTGTCATATTAAGAAGATGAACAGTTTGTTTGATTAAATACACTAATCTCAGGAACTACTGGTTCGAATTGAAAAATATGGCTTATAATGTAATCACCATATTCACTTTATTTAATTAACATACGGTAAATGGGTAAAAATACAAATTGTTTGAGATATTGTTTTTAATGGTAATTAGTACAATTTAATGCGTTGTTTTAATATTGTAAGTAGATATAACAAATGAAACTTAGCTTGTTTTGCGTTTTCTTAATTATTAAAGTATTTAGTTAAGACTGACCGCAGCGTGTGGCGCTCCAGTCTCTCTGCCTACCTCGCTCAGGGACACGACGTGACGTGACGTGACGCTGGTTGTTTATTTTAGTTTTTTAGTTTATTTAATTGAGTTATACTTTAAGCGTGCTTATAATCCTAAGTGTATATAATAATAGTGAATTAAATTTATATAAAAATCAAATTAAACATTTATTTATAAAATGATATCACCCAACTGGTGCAAAAATGACGAATTTGCACTTTCTTTTTCAAGATACATGAGATATTCTTTTATTTAGTTCAGTTGCAACATTAATATGTCTTACTTGTTTTTTATAAAATGCAATTGCGTCATTGTTGCACCAAGTGAGCCATGTGTAATCACTTAAGTCTTCAATTACAATAATGACTAACAACTACGTGATTTTTTAATCTTTGCTAATTATGTCTTGGTGTCGTGAGCCTTCTGTAATAAGAAGAAAACAAAAACTAAGAATTAATGCTAGCTAGATAGTTATAACAAAAAATAATATATAATGTACGTACTATATTACTAATATAAATATTACAAGTGGTATTTAAGGCCGTAATGGCGCTAAGTCTGACTGTAAACGCGACGGTATTGGGTTCATGTCCAACTCCAACATGGGAAAATTGCTAAGTCCCGGTCGGGTAAGGCAATGCAAAGCGTGAGGCGTTGCTCTTGGAGGACCTTCGTGTGAAATACTAACAAACTAGGATAGCTACAAATACTTACAATTTGTCCAACAGAAAATATTTTGATAGCTTGATTGAGCACGTAGTCGGGCATGCCGGCGGCGCGCACCAGCTGCGTGACGTCCTTGCCCGCGTTGTCCCGCAGGTGGTGGCTACCACCGGCGTGCTGGGGAGACCAAGGCTTATCTTCAATTTTATTTTCTATTGATAATTTAAGTGCCATAATTAACCCGACAGCTGACTGCAAAAGTAACGGTAGTGGATCAATTTCCACTAGAGGGAATGAGATATTTAATATTTTCACTTCTTGCTCTGCTAACGAGGCAACTGCACCACGACCGTTAATAAATCGTACTTAAATAATAATAAATATTATTATTTCTTGCTATAAATTTCCCTAGAAAGGCTTTCAACACGCTTCAAAACGGCAGCTTTCAAGAAATATTCTCTGATAAATAGTTGTTTCTTGGAGAGGATTACTAAGTGTTATTAATTTGCACTTTAATTACACTCTCATTTTACTGCGTTTTTTTCTTAGATATTGTGTAGGTAG
The DNA here is from genome assembly GCA_016802625.1 of Heliconius numata. NCBI lineage: Eukaryota > Metazoa > Arthropoda > Insecta > Lepidoptera > Nymphalidae > Heliconius > Heliconius numata. The sequence goes on along the minus strand of JAEBDU010013289.1, from coordinate 163,328 downwards.
AGCAATGTTTCTTTGAGGATTGCTTTATTAATTTCAAATGTCTTTTCATTATCTATATTTAAAGAAAGATATATTATAAGATAAATATATTTCTAAATATTTAGATTTTACCAGAACTGCTAATCAGTTTACCAGAGCGAGGGATTGAAAATACGTCATTACGCCGTGTGGGAATCGAACCAATAACCGTCGCGCTTGCAGTCAGCTTGCAGCGCGCTTTTATAAAAACGTATATTTAAGCTCACCATATCAGCAAAATCCGTGACGTCGTAGACACAGTTGTCCACTACTATATAAAGAGGCCGGCCATCTCGTCCATCGCCCTTCGCTACCTCAGACCAAGTGAAATTTCGTTGAGGCTACAAGTCAAAATATTTATTTACAAAGCTTAGACACTTTATGTTTACTGATATACATACAATAGAAGTTTTTTTAATATTTAATTTTAATTAATTGTATCATTCGATTTTTTTTAAGAGAACGCTGATTTTATTCATTCAACTTATAAACATTTTAAAAGATTTTTTTTTCATATTGAGAATAGTAAAATATTTAGACTGAAAATCCAAGAGGCGCGTGTTTGAATCCTGCTATAGATAAGTTGCAATAACCTGCATTTTTAAAAGTTTTTGAAAAATAAATTATAATATATTATATTTGTGTTGCTGTTTTTAAAGTAAAGAAAATTAGTTGAAAGTAAATATTTTAAGCGATATAATAAGGTTAAATCACTCCGTTCTCTTCTTTTCGCATTACAGAGAAGGTAGAGAGGACTTTGTGTCAAGACACTCCATCTTCACTTTCGCCTAAATTCGAGACAGAGCGTGTTGAATGGCTTGATTTTTACTCCGAACTTTGAACTTAATATTTCACATAGAGCAGAGTAAGCAGAGGGAACCTAGTGTTAAGCCACTACGTTGCTCCCGCATCACTCAAAAATAGAAACATTGCATGTGGACTGTGGAGTGGATCAAATCAAATCAAAACCAGAATTTTGTTTATATTAGCAAAGCGAGTAAATGAAAATAATTGATTCCCTCGATTTAGAATTGTATCCACAACCGTTATTTGTAGTCAAACGCTCTGTCGCTGCTCAGTACGAAAATATTTAATAAATTTTCCCAAATTTCTTGTTTTTACATCGTTGGTACAGCTATACGAGTATAATATTTAATTGAGGTTTAAAAGCTTCCTAGGGTAATACTTATGCAGATATGTAAAAAAGAAACTCAATAGATTGATCTATCAACGTCAAGCTTAATCCGGCGGCTCGAGCTTAACGTAGCTACATAACTACTAATATTAGGATTTTTTTTTAAAAATTTTTTGTAAAACCACCCGAAGAATTAAAATTAATGAAATTTAATTATTCTTCAATAAAATGTAAGAAGAATTTATAGGCTGTATGTACTGCTACAATGATTACAAGCAAAACAAAAATGAATGAAAATCTTTTCGTCAGCTTAATGTCGACAGCCGGTTTTCGTATTGCCCTGAAGTTTTGACGGTCGCACATTTGACGGAGATCGGAATACTTTAACTCTAGATTCTCTCTCCCTACCTTGCTATATGTGGCATAAAGCGTGCATAAAAAATCATTTTTCATTTTAAAACTATAAAACAAATTATTTATTTAATTTATTATGGGTTTAGCAGCAATATAATATAATAATATCATTTATATTTATATACAAAAAGAACTATACTCGTATAAAAATATTCAAGAGTAGATAATGAATCCCGCTCCCATTAAAATACGCATACAGATAAGGTTTTTCCAATTTTCATTGATAAACCAATATTTAATGTCTCAATTATCGATTTTCCTTATTAGATTTTTAGATTAGACTAATATTGACAATAGATTATACATTTTTCACACTAATCTTACAAAGAGATAAGTATTACAGCTTAATCGTAAAACAATTTTTTGTATTCTGACTGCGTACTACTTTCCTAGAAAACGTATAAAAATTTAATCGTAGCTATCATTACTATAATTTTAACAGTCACAGTGATTGGACGGTTTTCTAAACGGGAGGGAATTCGAATTCCGTTGCGTGAAAATTTCATATATTTTCTAATAAAGTGTATTTCTTTCCTAAGTATGGAATAGTACTTAAAAACTTACTAATTGAGATTTATCTATAAACTGGGCGAAGTGTTCCAGTCCTCTGACAACAGTCATTGGGTTCAAGAAGATTGGTAGCGCTGGCCATCCCCAGTCTGCGTTTACTGTAATACCAAATATGTCTTTGTGTCAAATTATTATTTACTTTATGTTTAAGTCAAAAAAGATTTTTTTGACTTAAACATAAAGTAAATAATACATTATTAAATTAATTACAATATATTATTAAATTAATTAAGCCTAGTGTTAAGACGCCCAAATCTCGAGTCATTGAATCTGCGTGTTGAAAGGCGGAACTTTTGCCCCAACACCAGAGCGAAGAAGTGACAATATTAAATATTTCATTTTCTCAAATGGAAATGGATATTTAAAGATATCTTTAATTTGAAAAGAAAGAAAATTGCGATTCACTAAGACATCATCTAATTTCAGTAATGAACGGGAAAAATGTTTTATTTTGAATACTGTTCTCAAATAATTTCCGATAAATCCACAAAATCACTATGTTTAATTCCAACTAAATAGTTAATATACACGCGATGACACGTGCCGGGCAAACACGGCGCGCTGTTGACTCTGCAAATTACTTGTACTGGATTTGGACACGGTTTATGAGTTCCAATATGAACATTACGGTGTTTGTTACACATAGATTACACAAATAAAATTATTAAATATATACTTATGCTTGTATTTATTTATATAGTTTCACGCTGTATTGTGCCATGCATGATAGGGAGAGAGAATATGGGAACCTAGTGTTATGACTCTCCGTTCCCATTAGGACGCTTCTTCACTTTCCGTTGAAATCTGAAGACATTGCTTGCTAAGTGGCGGAACTCAACGCCGCACCTTGCTTTGTTAGCAGAGCGAGGAAATAAAATGTTAAACGTCAAAACAAATCCACAGCCTGTCGTGTTTCGACTGGCTTAAAATATGTGCGTAACAAGTATATGAGTGAATTAGACCATTTATTTTAATTTTAAAATATAATAATGTTATATCAAATGATTATTTCCGCAATAATCTCTGATGAGCTAAAATTTGTAAAAATTTCCATAAACTAGATGCCAGTAACATAAACAAAAGTGTAACAGGTGTATAATAATTTCGATGTACAATCGTTGGAACATGTTATGCATATTATAACATAATTTGATAAATTAAATATGAAGCAAACATTTCCGGAGGTGACTAGTAGTCCGCCCGCCCAATGAACATAAAGGCGGAGTAAGAGCGCTAGTAAACATTATTTAACTACTGCCTCTAATTGATTTCAATTATTGGAAACTTTATTACTTTTGTTTGATAGGGACGTCAGCAGATGTACTGTATCCTGTTTGCAGCAGGG
>JAEBDU010013289.1:143304-159446 GCA_016802625.1 Heliconius numata | reverse complement strand
GGGGGGGGGCGTTCGTCTTCGTGAACTATGAAACAGAAAGGAAGCTACACATATAGGTAAACGACCCGACCGGACCGGACTCATTACCAGTAAATAATAGGATTATATAAATAATTAATGAATTATAAATAACAAACATAATTAAAACAACTAAGTTCTGTCCGTAAGAAATAAAACCGAAGTATTCTGCAGTGCTTGACGAGGCTGTCAGGACGCAGCGGTAAAGTGTCTGACTGACCACCGGGTGGTAGTTTGATTCCCACTCGGGGGACATTAACGTTTCTTCTCTCAACACGCAATGTCTTTCGAAAAATTAGACGATACAGAGTGTTGTGGGTACGATTTCCACTCAGGGAATGTGAATTTACTAATTTAGGTGCTTACAAATTAAATATGTTTTTTTGTTCTTAATTCTTCAATAGAAGAATGACATTCTAAGCATTTAGCTAAACATTAAACATTTGAATTTAATTAATAATACTATTAATATATTATATATATATATAAAAGGACTTGTCCTCACTGACTGAGGTAAGACGCACGCACAGCCGTAACCGCTGTGCGTAGAAACGTTAAATTTGGACAAAAGTTTACTTTCGTAATCTGGACATCCACTAAGAAGGGATTTTGAAAAATTTTAACTCTAAAGGGGTGAAATAAGGGTACAAAGTTTGTATGGAAAAAAATATAAATCGGCACCGATATTTATAAAATTTGAAATTTAGATTTTTAAAAATATTTAATTGAACACGTGTTTCATCGTTTTCTAGAATTCTCTCCCTAAGGGTGCAAATAAGGGATTGAAAATTTGTATGGAAAAATCTTTAAAACGCCACCAATTATTATAAAATTTGAAATTTAAACTCTTAAAAAAATTAATTTGAACATGTGTTTCATGGTTTTTTAGAATTCACCCCCTAAGGGTGCAAATAAGGGGTTGAAAGTTTGTATGGAAAAATCTTTAAATCGCCACCTATTTTTATAAAATTTGAAATTTAGACTCTTAAAAATATTTCATTGAACACATGTTTCGTGGTTTATTAGAATTCACCCCTAAATACGCAAGCGAAGCTGCGCGCGACCGCTAGTTAAATATATATAAAAGGACTTGTCCTCACTGACTGAGGTAAGACGCAAGCACAGCCGTAACAGCTGATGATAGAAACTTGAAATTTAGACAGATGTTTACTTTTGTAATCTGGACATCCACTAAGAAGGGATTTTGAAAAATTTCAACCCTAAATGGGCGAAATAGGGGTTGAAAGTTTGTATAGAAATAAATTTAAATCGCCACCGATTTTTATAAAATTTGAAATTTAGATTTTTAAAAGTATTTAATTGAACACGTATTTCATCGTTTTCTAGAATTCTTCCCCTAAGGGTGCAAATAAGGTGTTGAAAGTTTGTATGGAAAAAGCCTTAAATCGCCACCGATTTTTGTAAAATTTGATATTTAGACTCTTAAAAATATTTAATTGAACATATGTTTCATGGTTTTCTAGAATTCACCCCCTAAAGGTACAAATAAGGGGTTGAAAGTTTGTATGGGAAAATCTTTAAATCACCACCGATGTTTATAAAATTTGAAATTTAGACTCTTAAAAATATTTCATTGAACACATGTTTCGTGGGTTATTAGTTTTATGGGTTATTATTCTACCCTAAATACGCAAGCGAAGCTGCGCGCGTCCGCTAGTTAATAATATACCTATATTATTAATAATTATAAGCGTATTGTAAACGTAAATAACACAAAAATAATAATTATTTTTTAATATAACATCTTCATTCATTTTCATTTTTAAAGTAAAAAATAAAATAAAAACCCAAAATTACCAAAATGTTATGTACCATAATCACACAGTTTATCTTTAAAATTTGCGAATAACCTGCAGAATGATTAAACACTAGATTCACTTCATATGATTTGGAATATTTTTGATTCACGCTTTTCTCACAATGCAGGGTAGAAGGGGTAGAAGGAAAATAATGTAAGTCATTCCGTTCTCCACGTACTGCCTTACATAAGAAACATTGCGTGTTGAGTGGCGGAACTCAGCGCCTTACGTTGTCTTGTTACTAGAGTGAGGAAATCAAAAATAATCGAATCCACAAACCCGTTTACTGCCAGACGTAGCACCGCTGCACAGACCGACGGGTTGGAATATTTATGAAGACGAAGAAGCTAAATAATAATTAGTGTCAGTGAGCAGTGGTCGTCTCAGCGTCGCTTTACGAGCTCCTCTAGTGTCACTTACAATTGGTGTTTATTGCATCCTCGTAAACCTACACTTTACGCTCTGTTTGACGAACTATCCTAATTATATAGCTAGTTCAAATATACGAACTTCTCTTTCTTTTTCTTTCTAATTGCCATCCAGGCCGGCTATCTTTCAGTATCCGAGTGGCTTAATGCGTGATAGATAATGGTTAACCTGTAGCTCCTCTGGTGTTACATGGGGTCGCGGGCGGCGGTGACTCATACGCTCGTTTGTCTTGTCATTTCCACAAAAAAAATAAAAAAAATCATGGGAATTGACTAGGAATAGGTATAAAGTTAACTAGTCCACGGTAAAACGAGGAGCGAGCACTTGCAGAATTATTTCGAACTTGACATGGAGACTTGGACAGTGGAGGTAAACGTAAGTGCGGATTTAAAGGTAGGGACCCACCTTTAAATATATTTCTTACTTTATAGTATTGTACAGGTGGACTGTGGACAATGTCAAGTATTGATGGGAATTCCAAAGATATGAGAGGCTTTTAAGCAAATATTAATTACAACAGTTAAAATCCTATACATACATTGTCTAAAAGAACTATTATTATTACTATAAATCAGACAGACATCCTCATACCTCATATCTTAAATATAACTTTATGCATTTCATACTTAAACTTGTGTTGTTAAATTATCTTTCAATTAAATTGAAATATAGTGTGTCGCGCGGCGGCTGTAACGGCGACGTTGTACGTTTGATTACTACTAGAGGGAATGGATGGAATCTATAAAAATAAATTTTACATTCATTTTATACAATTTCCTTTTTAGAGTTCCGCCGTTAAATATAACAAACTCTTTGAATTGGTGACCGATAATTGTCCAGAAAAATGCCTATGCCTTATGAAAAAAGCCTTCAAGTCCCACATAACCTTTAAATCTTGTTCGTATTGGTCATCAACAAAATTTTGGTGACGTCACACGTGACGTTACTCAGATTTTCATTCAAAATGGGTGGAGCTTTAAGCGACATGCGCTTTCAAGTCCCGCCCATCGCCCTCGCAACCACCGACGAGTATATAAGGCTTTGACGGCGGACCAGCCAGCAGTAGTGCTCTGGAGACAACGCAGGGCTGTACTGAAAATACTGAAAAAGTTTACGCCGAGTCGACAACGGTAAGTATTGCTTTTTGATTATTATGTATACCAAAATTGACGAATATGCTGAGCAATGACAAATAAAAAAAGAAATTTGCTCTTTATTTTAGGTAAATTAAATATTAAGAGTTTGTACAAGTATAATAAGCAGTAATAAATATAAGTATATTCATATAATAAAAAAATTAAAAGGTTTGCCCACTTGGCATCCATATAAACTGGCTGATATATAAAGACTAATTTAGTTTTCAAATTACTTTGAACACAAAGGCCATTTAAAAAAACCATTTTTATACTACATTACGCTGAACTGCGCTGCACAGTTGTTAACTCCATCAACCTCATTAACGCTCTTAAACTAGACAATAAAATCAACAAAAAATCCTTAATAAAAGATAATAGGTAGAGAGTAAACTACCACGTCAATATGGTAATACATCACCTTTACGTTTACGTTATTATATTTACTAATCACATTTAGTGGATAACTTCACGTAACTTAAAGCTCATTTTCTTTAGAGATTGTAGTCTTATATCACTCAGTAGTAATAATAGCAATAGAATTAATGAAAGAAAGAATTTTCTTCGTCCAATTTTAAAACTAATTTACTCCAAAAGAACTAATCTTTCAAAATAGGTAAAACACTTTCGTCCTCTTAAATAATTACTTAGTCTAAAGCCAGTGGCGAGGGTTGTTAACGACAGCCCGATATCGATGTCTTAATTAATTATAAATAATGTCTCTAGTCGCGCAGTAATCGATATTAGAATAGAGTCTACTAAAATTTTCTTTATTTATTAAAATGAATATTAGAAATAAACATTCGCATTACTTCTTGCTATTAAATATATTACTTACTATGAATAATTTTAAAATACTTATTCATTACCAACATTTATAGGCAAAAATGTTGGTAGTAGTGGGTCAATATAAGGTAAGAACAATGACTTATAACTAAATAAAGCGAATATAGAGGCCATTATGGTGCTGTGAGACAACGTCAGCGATGTTTACATTACGATGGGTGTAGGTTCAATCCCATCTCTTAATAACAACGCGGCTTGACATAAGTACAAGAAACGAAAAGACATATACGAGGACTCTCTAATTATTCATAATAATGAAAGTTTTCGTTAAGAATTACTAATATGAGTTGCGTAAATAGTTTTTTTAATAAATTTCATAAAATCAAATAGTATAATAAACATACCATATTTATGCGTTACAATATTTTAATTATCTTCAATAACGGTATTTTTTTATAATATTAAATTTTGAGATTCACCTCTTCAATAAAATTAACAGGTTACAATATACATACATAGGTAACTGTATAAATATGTGTAAATTATCGTAAAAATCATTAAAAAAGTAAAGCTTTAGCTAATACTAATATCTACTAAGCTGTCAGCGCGCAAGCGACGTAATACATCAACATTCTACTGTTGTTCGTTTATTTCCGATTTTCTTCCGTTTGACACAAAGATTAGTCTAAGCGTTGCATTTTGTTCCATTAGGGAGAACTATAGATACAGGCCGTGGTCGATATTAAATAGCACACTATGAGGCAACAATCCATTGTATCTAATTATGATTGTGAGAATGAGATTTTCTGAGAATTTCGCAATTTTTTTACGGAAACTATTAGTGTCTACTCAGTGAAAAACGAGATTTACGTTTGAAAGCTTAAAGACTACGACTAGTTTATAAAATAGCTTTTCTGTCCCGCAGCATATTGTCTCTAGTGGGTAGAAAATTGCGAACGTCTAAGCTACGGCGAAGAAGCAGGAAAGTCAAATAAATAAAGCAACTGCTTTCAAATTATAGTAAAAAATATTATTGTTACGCTTCACGCTGTATCCCGCTCAGTTGGGTAGGAAAAGGGAACCTGGTTACTTGGTTGCGTCTTGAGTGGTGAACTCCACGCATCGCTTTGCCTCGTTACCACAGCGAAGAAATGTACATATTAAAATATAATATTTACTCGAGTTAGAATCGAATCCACAACCTGTCACGATTCCAGCTACATGCTTGTGCCCGTAGAGGTATTTGGTTCGGAGCGTGCCACTTGCGCACAGTTCACTTGGCCGACGTCACGTTGTAATATATCATATTTTAAATTTAACTGTGAAAGACATACGTCGGGGGCAAAATAACATTAATTTTAATGAGAACCGTACCTCGAAGAATGATATCTGGACGGAACTGAACTGAACTGAACTGAACTGAACGTACTTGCTTCATTAAACCACCGACAGAGAGTCGAAATGACAATCTACGAAATTGATCATAATAAATTGAAAAACTTTTATTCGTGAGACAAAATTAAATTGAACACGACGTCGCTCGTATGTTTTTCTTTATCTAACATGTCTATAGACAGTTGAATATCGTTATTCATCAATATTCGTTATATAAGGTCATTTAAGGTCTTTTTTTGATTTTTTTCAATTGTCTTCTTTAATTCAATTCAACACATAAATTAAAATAAAATAAATGCAAGTTAAGAAGCGTCCAGAACTAGTAGTAGTATTTCTATATTTTCTGTTTTCTTTACATTTATTGTTACATTTGCTAAATAATTGGGACGATATCGTCAATAACGGGAATTTAGTGTTACCACTAGGACTTTGAGCTGTTAGGCAATAGCACAGACACAGAACAGAACGAGGAAATAATAATATTTCTTTTCTCCGAATGAAAAATCTTTTATTATTTAAATTACTCTAAAACCTACCAAATTCAATTTAAAATATTCACAATTAATTTGTCGTGAAATTTACGACGTCGACACATGACGCCATAGAAATTACAGAAACGGTTAGAGATTCGTGCGGTGTACATAAAGTGCAGGCGGCGGCCGGCGTAGCGCCGTAGCAGCGTAGCGCCATGCTACGTTAGCGCTACGGAGACCTTAGCTTTCTATTTGAACACTTTAAATATGAGTTATTTAATGAAATAATTCAATTTTAAAAGAAAAAAAACCAATTTTAGACACGCGTTGTTGTTCCGCTGCTCAATAAGCAATGTCTCAAATAATCGGTATGCACCGTCAAGCTAAAAAATATGTGTAGTAGTCCTGTACACCTTATTAAAAAATGTACGCAACTTGTTTAAAACACATAGTATTATTATATTATTCTATCTCAAAATACCAACTCCTGACTACTGAAATATTGTATCTCATAACATTCTTTATAATAAATAAAGATATTTCATATATTTCTATTATTAACTTTTGTTGAGTTCATTAATGTGGTTTCTCCCTTAATTGTTGCCATGTTCAAGTTCGCGTTTGCTCTACAGTACAGTACAGTTTTTATTTTCATGCAACAGAAAGTACTTTAATTCAGACGCAATTTTCAGTTGAAATTGAATCAGCTGAAACGAGATTAAAAGAAATTATGAAAATAGCTTAAATATTTGTTCACTCCAGTCTACTTTCTCTGACGACTCAACGCCAGGTTCTCTCGGTTTGGGATAAAATGTTCAACAGATATGACATGATATGAGAGCTATTTATAAAATATATAATTAGTATAAATTTAAAATAATAAATATGATAAATGAGATGTTTAGGACAATTAGCGCGATGATTGTTGGGGATGACAGCCGCTTGGAGGAATTAATTATTTTCATTATTGACAAGTTAAAGCACGGTGATAAGTTCCGTCACTTAACTTCGGTCTCACTAAGTTCTTTCAGCATTCTTTGTTATGCTTTAAGAAGTTAAAGAGTGGGACAATCGGTAAGTGTCTCATGTTGATTAATAAAACGTAGAGTCTATATGCTCAGATCTTTGGAAAGTTTACATAACTTTCCAAAGATCTGAGCATAATTAAAAAATCTGAGAATAATTAAAAAAGAAAAAAAATCAGTTTCACGCTTTTTAACGTATGACAGGTTAGATAGAGGGAATCTCATGTTAGGATGCTATGTTCCTCACGCAACACAAATTTCCGAGACAGCGTATTGAATGACAAAAATCACCGCCGCGCGGCTTATATAGAAATAAGCAATCAAACGTCAGGAATCAGTGGAACAGTGGGGTAGTGGTAAATATTAGAACGGATTACTCAAGTCAACTTAACGTTCATTTCAAGTCTCGCGCCCGAAACAAATGCTAGCAATTAAAAATACTACCTCCCGTAACATTTGAATATGCACTTTATTCATATAGTGGTAGAGTAGAAAGTTCTTATGATCAATGTGGAGGCTTCAATTTCGGGAGGTCATTTATTAAATGAACGCTCATTCAACAGGCGTCACGGGCGGCGTTAGTCGCTGCGCCTCAACAGCCGTATTCCGAACAAAAGAAACATTTGAGTGGACCCTTTAATTATTTTAAAGAACAATTATTTGAGACTATATTTGGAATACAGCGTGAAACTAAAAGAAAATAATATTACTACGCTGCGAGTGGGTGACTTATGCATCACCTGGTCACATTAACACCTGGTAACATTCTAAAAGTGACAAATGTTCGAACATAACAAATTTTATTAAATTTCACTATGAAATTAGAAAAAAAAATATTTCTTTTTCAGATTCTATGAAATGTTAAAATTGCAATAGTTTCAGAAAACAAAACATACTTTAAATATTCTCTGATCCACGTGGATGCTTTTATAATATTACCCGCTCTGTTGAATAGGTGAAAACGTCGTTAAGCATTATCTTCACATTTCTTAATCAGATTGTACATTTAAAGCCGTAACACAGCATTTCAATGATATTACATAAACCGTATGATATGTAATACCGATGAAATCTGATTCAGATATAAACTACTACACCAAGATTGAAAGCTTAAATTTCAATATAGCAGAAGTAAACCGCACACCACATCTACTCGTACTAGTGAACTTCCGACGTGTACGAGTCAATTAATGTCGACTTGGTGAGGTACGAGTCAAATTTAATTGGTCAGAGCTGACTGCGCGGTGGTGGCGCGGTGGTGGCTATCAGGTTGCCTTATTTGGAAGATATCAGAATAGTGACGGTTAAACTTGCTAAATTCACTAAAATTAAGTGTTTAACAATCGAGCTTGGATAGCTTTAGCTCTTAACAGCACGCTTCACGCTGTATTCCGCTCATAGCAGGGTAGGTACACTTCTTGACTAATTAAAACTACGAGAGGTCTTGTCACATATTTTATGTTATATGAATTATAAACGTTTTTTTGTGGTGGACATAAATATAATAGATATAGACAGAGAGAAATTAGATTTAAGACATTCCGTTCAATGTTGCGACTCAACGTCACACTTCGTTTGACAAGAGCGGAGGAATAAAAATATTTTATTTATGTAGATTATGTTATTCAATTTTAACATTTTTTTTCTAATGTAGTCATTTTTAAACCGCGTTTCTTAAATACCGTTCATATGTCTACTAACTCGGGGTTGCGCTGTACTTTTATAACACACTAGCGGACGCGCGCAGCTTCGCTTGCGTATTTAGGGGTGAATTCTAAAAAATCACAAAACATGTGTTCAATGAAATATTTTTAAGAGTCTCAATTTCAAATTTTATAAAAATTGGTGGCGATTTAAAAATTTTTCCATACAAACTTTCAACCCCTTATTTGCACCCTTAGGAGGTGAATTCTAGAAAACCATGAAACATGTGTTTAATTATATACGTTTAAGAGTCTGAATTTCAAATTTTATAAAAATTGGTGACGATTTAAAAAAAACCTATACAAACTTTCAATCCCTTATTTCCACCCTTAGGGGGAGAATTCTAGAAAACGATGAAACACGTATTCAATTAAATACTTTTAAAAATCTAAATTTCAAATTTTATAAAAATCGGTGCCGTTTTAATTTTTTTTCCATACAAACTTTGAACCCCTATTTCACCCCTTTAGGGTTAAAATTTTTCAAAATCCCTTCTTAGTGGATGTCCAGATTACGAAAGTAAACTTTTGTCCAAATTTCACATTTCTACCATCAGCAGTTACGGCTGTGCGTGCGTCTTACCTCAGTCAGTCAGATTATGAGATTTTTATATTTTTATATGTAATCAAGGGGTGTTCCTATTTTTGCTACATTTTTAATTTGTAAAGATAATTTAATTTCTTTTTTATGCCTATGTTAGTGCTACACGGAACAGCTGGTTTTTCGATATTATATCAAACAACGTCCGTCAAAAGGCCTTTGAGAAGTCTAATATCCGACGCTGTGCCAATATTACCAATATCTCACGAGCAAATAACATAATACTTTGATGAAAATTGTCATCAGTGTGTTGCTGTGCACGTACACACCGACTCAGCACGACGTTTGTGTGTTTAATTGGTACTGCTCTACTGCTCTGGTACAAAGTGTACAAAGCGTTAACTTAAAATGACGTCACAGTAATATTATATTAGTTTGAACGTAATTTCAAGAAACATTTAGAGCGCAGGACGATTAGCGGTGCGGAGCGGTGATGAGGAGATATTGCTACCCACCACCACCACCACCGCCGCCGCCGCGTTTTGTGACCGAAACTTTAATGACACTATTAAATTACATTTAATATTAATATTTCATTATGTTTCATTATTTACATAATTTGTCAAGATTTTCATCAACGTAATATTTTTTTACGTATCCTGCACATATCAGGGTAGGCAGAGGCAACCTGGGAACCTACTGTTAAAACACTCCGTTCCCATTAAAGCACTTCCGTTCCCCTACTTTCCGTTGAAATCTGAAGGCATTGCGTGTTGAGTGGGGGAACTCAACGCCACCGAACCCACAGTCTGTCGCGTTTGCAGTTTCCCGCTTGTCCCCGGCACCACGTCTGCCCTTTATATGAGTTGTACTTTATTACTAATCGGTAACCAAGAGACCGTGGGTTCGACTGCCATTACAATGAAAAGATATCGGGAACATATAATATAAAGACATTTTATTTATTTATGTAGTTACGACGATATTGTAATAGTTGTTTTAATGGTAGACATGTATTACTTTTATAATTACATGCACTTTGGTAGCTTTTAACGTTAACTTGCACACGTGTCTGTTATTTGGAGCATTCAATCAATATTGTTCTATGTAAAGTGAACTCGTAATTATCAGTCGCGTAGCGTGACATAACACGTATGTGGATAGTACTAGTATATGCGATATAGAGATGTTACGTGCAGCGCACTCATCGAGAGATATGATGGATGCTCACCCAAGAGGCAGTCTTGACACCTCGTACGTGACACATATATGCAATTTTCACTAGGAAAACCTTTAAATGTAAAAAAAATATATTTTACGTTACGTGTGACGTTTTATATGCACTAAGTATATAAGATTCTTTATTGCACTAAATTAACACATAATAAAACATACATTAAGAAAAGACATACACAACGGTGGACTTATCTCTAGAAGAGATCTCTTCCAGTCAACCCGTGGAAGTGGATAAGTGCAAAGTAGCGGGAAAGACAAGATAGTGCAGGGAAAATGAGAAAGACAAAAACAAAATAAATAATAAAATAAAACTAATAGTAATAATAAATATAAAAAAATAAATAATTAGGCATGACATACACATAAATAAACATACATATAGTTATACAAAACAAATAATATATTATAACATCTAAATACAAATACATATATACTATATAATAAATACATATTCTTCATAACAAAGATATATAATTATGTATATATACCTATATAAAAAGGAACAAAAGAAAATTAAACTTCACTATATAAGATGAGGAAAGATTATATAAGTAACCACTATATTAAAAAAAAAAGATTAATTGTCTAACGATGCAAGAAGATGTAATTTTAATTGGGATTTGAAGGACTTTATGGACTTTATGCACATTAATTAATATGTATAAGTAATATATAGGAAAAAGGAAGTCATCATAATATAGTAATAAATTAATTTTTAACAAAAAGAAAAACCGACTTCTAACAACGAACTAAAAAGTCAAAAATAATTATACAAAGATTTTATAATATTGAAGTCGGTGCCAAGTAAAACAAACAGGCTTAGTAATTAGATATTGTAGTAAAGGTGTTGTAGCATTAGCTTGACACCGACTTCAAAATTATAAAATCTTTGTATAATTATTTTTGACTTTTTAGTTCGTTGTTAGAAGTCGGTTTTTCTTTTTGTTAAAAATTAATTTATTTTACGATTTTCAGTGATGGGTAGATCTTAAAATGATGCTTCTTAAACGAGTGGTGATGGTGGTGGTAGTGGTTCTCAACGATTGGTTGTGATTGTCCTATGTAAAACTTCATTTAATTAGGTATTATTTTTGTGCAAAGTTACACTTTGGTATATTAACAAGAACATACATAAAAAGTATTCGGGCGAATTGGGAATCTCCCTTCTTTGAAGTTGGCTGAAAATGAGAACATCCTCTTTTTTGAGGTTGGTTGAAAAGAAATGCAACCATCAGGAATCTCACTTCTGACATTAATTTAAAAAGTTTTTGCTTGTAACTATTACAGTATAATCAATTTTTTACAAAAAAAAACAAACTTTCTCAATTTTCTCCGGATTCCATGATCGAAACCTAACCAAACTTTCACCAAATTATCCTTGAAGTGTATCATCAAAATCGGTTGGCGCGACATTGAGTAATTCGGCTATTAGTCGCGCACATGCCTAATGCAAATTTAAGACTTATGTGATTTTCTCATGGATACCATTGTCGGACATGAACCAAAAAAAAAATGGGACCATTCGGGAAGCTATACCTTTCAAATAAAAAAAAAATTATCAAAATCGGTTCACCCAGTTAAAAGTTATGAGGTAACAAACATAAAAAAAAAAAAATAAAAATAAAAAAAAAAAAAATACAGTCGAATTGATAACCTCCTTTTCTTACAGAAGTCGGTTAAAAAGAAGCTAAACGGATGTTTCTTTTAAATCTGTTAACTTAGAGTTTAGTTTTCTTTATTTATAGAATCTTGACAGACAAACAGACAACAAGACTTCCGTCTTTTCTTAAACAAGAAAGGTCTGAGTATAAAACTAATGAACTTGTGCCCTCTGCTAACGGAGTTGCTAGATCTGCTCTCAACAAATGTAAGTAAATATATTATTCAGGAGATACGCTCGTCTGTCATTTACAGGGTTTTTCCGTTTTACGTACACTGTATTTTAATGATATTACCTATATTATAATCAATATAGGTCAACTGGGACCATTGTGGCGCAGTGGCGTAGAGCCTGACTTCAAATGTTTATGATGTTAGTCGCGGGTTTGACCTCCACTCGGTGGTAAATATTTTAATTTCCTCGTTCTGGCAAACTGCGGCGTTAGATTAGATTAGACGACACTCAACATTCAATGTTTCGAATACTGGCGTGGAGGTCAACGCGAAGTAACTACAACTCATAAAGTTTGCGGGCGCGTACACACACTGTATGCGCTCATTTTGTTTAATTATTTAGTGATCCGTCAACATTTGTTTACATCAATACATACGTAAAAGGTGCGTAGTACATAGTAGTGGTGCATAGTAGTAGTACTAGATGTAACAAACACTTACATAGGCACAAAAGAAGTAGAAAAGAAAATTAAAGAATATTAAGATTAATACATTTTGTAAACATTTGTATTGTATTAATCGAATCTTGCTAGTTGTATCAGCATTCATATCAACTTGCAAAGTCTAGGAACAGGAGAGTTTGATCCAAACACTGTTTGTCCAGGGTGGAGGGTAAATTTCATATTCATTTCAGCCTGATACCGCCACACGATTTCGAGGTCGTAATTTAAATTGTAGTCGATATGTGACTCGACTCCCAGATGTAAAAATATAAGAAAAAAAAATATTTCAGCATAGAATTTTATAAAACAAAATTTGTGGGAAAAATGCTCAAATTATACTGGAAACGGAAAAACCTAATAATTAAATAACAATAAAAACAAATAAGGTCGAGTACACAATAGGCATGATTTCCATACAAATTGCACGCGCAGATGGCGCTTGAATATTAAAACAATTTTAATTTAACTGGGGCCTGCTACATCAATTGAGAAAACACCTGAACTTATATATCATACTAGTAGAAGCCCGGGACTTCGTTTGCGTCAACTATAACACTGTTTTTCCTAAAATCCTGCTTTCTCTCAGCCCCGTTGCCAGCTTTGTATAGGATTCTTAGCTTTCCTACGCATTTTATTTTAGAGATTTGTTCATTTAGGGATGACGGTCTGTGGGCCTTGGGATCGGAGATCTCGGTCTATTATGTAGGTACATCACCGATGTTGGTAAAATCATTATATTTTTTTGTTATTTTCAAAAATGTATTAATTCACTTTCCGCCGAATTTTGGAGGCATCCGTGTTGAGTGGCGCAACTCAACGCTGCGCTTTGCCTCGACACCAGGGCGAGGAAAATAGAAATATAAACACTCACATATTCATTTCTTTAGATGTTTCCCTTAGAGAATCTTTAGGGCCGAATTTATAGATGGTGCGACTATCTCACATCTGTCAGTCAAAGATTAACAAACCCCAAAGTAGGATGCCATAGCACATAATACTGTGGAAGTAGCTAGACGAGGCAAGCCATTAGACCACATAACCACGTCAGTTAATAATCTGATTTTTTAACAAACAAATATACATTGCCACTAGCGGCCGCTCTCCACGTGACGGACACTTGGCGGGAGTCAAGTGTACTCAGTGTCAGTTTGACGAAGTCTTGTTTCCTAATGACAACTTAAGTGACAAGCTAATTCGTTGAAATTAAATATATTTTTAATATTAAAATAGACGCCTATTGATTGATATCTCGTTTTTGAATGTCTGTGTACGATGGCTGTAGTTTCAAACCTCAGTTTTAGAATGCCGCCGGGGCCCGGACACTGGACTCTGAGTAATATCTGTCTGTATCTCTGTAATCTGCTTAAATTATTAATTATTTACATTTGTTTCTGAGACCGTCGTGGTGCAGGCGCACAAGCGTGCGACGTTGAATTCCGTTATTCCTCACGCAGTATCTCGAGAATAGAGGAAAGTGGGGAAAGGAAATGTCTTAATAGAGAACGGAATGTCTTAATACGAGGTTCCCAAGTTTCTTCCCTGGTATGTGGTTTCTTCCCTTCCCTGTAGCTTGGTTAATCTAAACGGTGCCCAAGAGCCGCAGGTTGAAATTCTACTCCGATTAAATGTTATACGTACGTATTGTAAATAAGTATATAAGTAGGTACCTATCTCGGTTAGCTATCTTGTAGTTATAAAACTAACATAAAACAACTTTCACGTACAGTTAAAATATATTCCAAACGATTAATCGTATAGTAAGGTTACTCAATAAAATATGATAAGACGCTCGTAAAGACGCTAACAACTATCGCATGTTTCGTTTACCCCGAGAGGCGCAATAACTCGCGTGCTCGTGGCCTCGTAGAGGTGACGTTACCTGCAGAGGCACGAGGCCTCGGTGGCGCAGTGGCGGACAGCCACTTCTAACTCTATTTAAACTTCTTAATATTGGTTTAATTTAATATACATACGACATTAGTAATCTTTAAAAATATCTGTCAAAAACACTTTTACTAGCTTAAGTTATATAACTATTGTAATAATGTTAATAAAAAATGTGACCGACAGAAAAATTAAAAAGCAAAAACGAATAAACCTTTTAAATATTGATTTTAATAAATATTTTTTTAAATCAAAGCAATATTATACCTAAGTAACCAATTATACTAATGTTCGACAAATTTGTATGATTGTGTCGGATTAAGACACTTCCGTTGTCCACTTACCGCCAAATTTTTAAGGCATTGCATGTTGATCGGCGGAGCTCAACGCCACGCTTTGTAAAAGGAGAAATTACACATTTCATAAATTAAAACACCCATTATTATAAATACATCAGAATATAGTGTTCACTTTTAGAACCCCAAGGAATTGAGTGCCTTTAATTTATATCAAACTATTATTCCTTTGTATGAGCTGAACAGTAATGGCCGAAGGGCACTCATACGTCAAATAGATATGTTATCGCGTGGAAGTCTACACCATAAAAGTTTCCATTTTTAATAAACATTTTATAGTATTTATTTCGTACTATACAACAGTTTACTATGTAAGTGTTGTAAACTTGAGTGTTGAGTCATTAGTTAAAATGCAACCAAAGTGGCTGCCGTGACTGTTGTTTATGATGGAAATTGAAATAGATTTTGTTTATTCATTTTCTTCTGAAGAAAAAGGTAAGTTTAATAATACGTTATGAAATTATAAAACATACGAAAGTATACAAAAATTAAAAATCAACCAAGATCAATCACTGTACATTAAACACACACATCTCTAAATAATGTTCAGGTTTTCATTTTTTAATTTTAGCCGGAGAGTGCCGCGCTCGAACTCTTCGCTTAATGCCTCTTGTAAATAAGTAAGACGCGACTATATTTATTGCTCGAGGATATGTTTACTTATTACCTCAAGGTAGGTGTCGTTCATATTTTTTATAAAATACTTGGATGGAATTTGAGGAGCGCAAATTCGAGTCCTGTTACGTTTAAAATTTTAAAACATTTAATAAGGAACACGTGTAGTCTGTGTGCGGCGGTCGACGGGCAACACACACACCTATTACAAGTTTGACGTACATAGCTACTCGTAGCTACTCGTAGCTTGGTAACACGCTACGTCGCCAAAAATATTGAATTCTTTAAAATATTCAACACATGATATTTTATGTTCATTGTGTCCGACATATTGAGATATATGTGTGTGTGTGTGTGTGTGTGTGTGTGTGTGTGTGTGTGTGTGTGTGTGT